>VUQG01016130.1:0-10651 GCA_015106755.1 Etia nguti | reverse complement strand
TCCACCTAGTATTTTACAAAATCCCTCCCCTTGTACTTTAACAACCCCATCTCCACCCCACCCTGCACCATGCATAGCCAAGTGGCTTCAAAGAGTCATAAACGTCACATCCAACAACCCGCATTGGCCAGCCATTAAGACAACCTTTCCATTCCAGTACACAGAAAATGCACATATTTGTTTAGTGCGGGACATCAGAGTCAAAAGTGTTCTTTGGCTCCAGGCCAGTCATTTATGAAGTTTACTTTTGTTTCTAATAATCTGATGAGCAGTTAGAGGTAACTTCAAGGGCATTTCAGGTGCATTGAGTTTCCTGATCATTCATTAAATCTTAAATATCTCAGCTAAACTTTATAGCTTTGCTTTAGATTTCTGCTAACCACAGGAACGCTGAGGTGGGGTTTCCAGTCATAGCTGCAAACCTTTTGGTTCCCAGTAACATATCAACGAAACCAATTAAATTTATATTTCTATTTAACTTTGCCCATGTTTGGAAGAGAAACCTACATCTTTTCCTCAGAAAAACCTCAACTCTGACTTTTGTTTTTGTTTTTAAGACTAGGGCTGCTGCTTTCCTGAAGTAACATAACTTCAAAATCAGTTGCAAGATCATTTCTTATATATTTAAAGACATTTAAAGAGACAAATGTTGCCTTTGCTGTGAGTATTATTTTAATTATGAATCAATATATAATTAAAAATTGGATGAATGCATAACACAAGTTGTCTGTATACAGTATTACAATGTAACATGTAATACTTTACGTAAATTATAACAAAAAGGTGAATAAATATCAGTTTACTGGAGTTTATTTCAACTGAACCATGCATGTGTAATGAGCATGAAGTTAGTAGTTGTATTGTCACGTGACTCAATGTTCTTTGCCATCTTTGATAAAAACAAATAATAATAATTTAGGCAAACAGGTGATAGACTTTTGCTAAAGTACCGCCAATGAGGACATACAGTAGAACTGTTTAATTCTGAGGACATGTAAAAAAGAAATGCATAAAAGAAGATAGATTGAATAAACAAATTCCAAAGAAACACACACTATATTAAAAAAAATAAGACCTATGTTATGGAACTTAATGGATTTCTAATCAGTGCTATGTCCAGTTCTGTTGTATTAAACACCCTCCACCATGATGCATTTGAGCACTATCCAGGTTCTGACCATTGTCGCAGACAACTCAGTGGAGCATCTTCTCCTTCTACAACCTCGCCTCTTTGGAGGCAGCCGTGAATCTTCAACCTGGGAAGTACAAATATGAGTTAAGAAAGAATATTTTCTTTACGCTGTAAGAAATGATAATTTTATAAATTACAGCAAAGGGCTGGAAGCTAGATTTGTGAGAAGGAAGCTGTTATTTCACAGTGTGCTCCTGGTAATACAAAACTGTGGTTTCTTATTGTAAATATTAGTACAGATCAGTGCATCAGTATTTACAAAATAAATTGTAATACTAAACTGTATTTGTCCTTCAAGCTCAGTTTGGATTGTGCAGTTTATTCATTACTCGTGATTCGTGACAGTATTTTCCTACAACTTTTCCTACAACTAACTACATGACTATTACGTGACATTCAGAAACTTTGTTTTCGAAATAATTTTAACACTACACCGACATAAAGTAGCAGGTTTTTTAAAAATAAGGAATTATGTCAACTATTTATTTATAAGTGTAATTCGACTTTCCAGTGTGCTGTTTACCCAGACCTCAGGTCTGCGAGAGATCGCATGGAGTGGTCCCAGGTCTAGCTGTTGGGGGCGGGAACACGGGTAAGTGGATGTATTTTGACTTCCACAGGACAAATAGGGGCACTTTCATGTTGCTGGAAGGAAGAAAGAACAAAGAATGTAATAAGTGTGGCTTGAAAGCTCTGATTGAAAGTGTGGTTACAGTTTAATCCACTGAAACATGTGCTGTTACAGCACCACTGGTAGTAATGTAATTTAACAGAATCTTTAAACTGGTGACAAACAAAAAATGTTACAAAAATATTAATTATATTAATTACAAATGTATAACTGGTTACAAAATGATTATTGAGTGTTTTCTTTGCAAAGATTTCTCTGCAACAAGTTAATTTACTAAATAAAAGTGTTACAAGATTTATAGTTTTAGTAATAATACAGATTTTCCTAAATTTCGAATCAACAGAAAATATCTTGTCTTCACTTCAGCGTGTCAAAATTACACTGAAACATTACATTTTTATTTAAATCTCAAGCAGAAAAGAAACAAGCAATTCATTGTTCTCCCCCTTCATGCCGTTTGCTGCATTCTCACCCTGTTGGGCCTTATGAACAATAGTACCTACAAGTTTGAAAAGAAATGTACTGTACTGGCATATTTACATTTATTAAGCTATTCCTTTTCAAATAAACCTAAAAGCTGCTTCAGAGAGTTTCCTCTTTTTTACCACACACTGTGTCAGCAGGTGCAATTCAGCTGACAAGTTGTAATGAACTTCATAGCCCTGAGATTATTTAGGAAAATGTAATGAAATGAATAGATTTTTCATGTGGTAAAGCAGTTGTAATTTACATTAAACTTTTGCCTACTGGAGCTATAGCAGCAGTTAAGTGCTATTCCATTTTATTAGACATGATAAAATGCTATTATCGTACAGTGATTCAATAATCACCTACTAATCCTTTAAGGGGTACCTGAAATGCACAACATGCCAGAAGTAAATAAATTAACAATACTGGTGATTAACAAAATCATTTTTAAACTTTTCCTGCGCATTTAATCAAAATTATATTTTCAATGGTAAAATGTAAAAAATTGTTTTCATTCATTCCTTTACAGTTCTGCAAAAACACAGAAAAAAATAGTAAACCACATTTTTTTATTATGCTAAATTTTTTACTTGCACTTCTGATGAGAAAAATAGGTTTAGTGGACGCTTGATTGACTCCTCAGACAAGTCGAGTGTGTTTACAATCTTTAAATCAGTTTGTTATTTGTCTAACTATTAACAATATAATTTTTTGTTCTAAATATTTGTGTTTTCTTGTTTTAATGACAGGTAGTCTAATAAATGTGTACTGTAGCACATTTATTAGACTAGTAAATAGTAAATTTAGCATTAATTAACAAAAACTTAGATGTTGGAGCGCATGTATCACATAGGAAACAAACTCTTTGTCAGATCGTTGTTGCAATGTTCTCATGCTGTGAACAACGTAAAAGTCTAGTCTAGGTCTCTCTTTCATGGCTCATTTGTTTACTCTGTGTTGTCACCACCTTTTTTGTCTTTAAGAATTCTGTGTAATGCACGTATCCCTCCTCTATAACACACTCACTCTTGGAAATCATTTAAAGAGCACAAGTTATACACGCTTGTCTTGTTTTGTAAACATCTAGAAATCGTATCGGTTGCTCTGAATGGTGTGTTGAAACACAAAATTAAAAAATTAGAGAGTTATACACTGGATATAAGCTCAGTGCTAATTAGGAATTGAGTCTGGACTCTGACTAGACCACTCCAGAATCTTCATTTTGATTTGTTTTTTTCTTTAGGCATTCAGAGGTGACCTTTCTGAATAATGACTATCACTGTGGTTCACTGAAGTCCAAAAGCCTTGGCTTTGTAACCCTTTCCATGCAAATAGATGTCAATTAATTTGTTTCTCAGCTGTTTCTTTAGATTACAGGTTGCTTTTTGAGTTTTTTTGCCTGCTTCCCTTTGTCAGATAGGTTCTATTTCAGTGATTTCTTTATTTGCCAGGTCTTGCAGCACAGAGGTTATCACTAAACTGCCATTTAAGTAAACACTGTCGTCGTAATCTCTCTCTGTGTGTGTATAACTGTATTGTTTTACACTTAAGAATAATAATTGGCATTTCACAGAAATTCACGTCAAGTTTGTGATTCCTGAGGAAGTGCGCTGATATTCCTCCGGGAAAACTTTCAGCACCAAGTTATCAGTTAATCAGGTACAAGAACTTATCAAGCTACTGGTACAGTCACTGCATAAGCAAGGGGCCTGTATTGAATCAGCGCTCTTTGTAGAACAAGACAAAGTGGCTTTCTACACTTGATGCATGACCTTTCATTACCTTAACAAAAGATATAAAGATATGAAAAATCCAAGTTGAACAGTCGGTCACCAATTCCATGTTGCCAGTTTTTGTATTTTTATTTCCCCCTGCGAGTACTAGTAATTATGTGGCTATCAATTGTCCCCTTCCATGGCATATTTGAATTTGGTGTTGACAACAAGTATCTAGACTATCTCTTTATTTGATTTGTTTCTCCCAGACTTTGCAAAACTGTGATTACAGATATTTGACCTTGATTACAGGTCACAGAGCTGGGGTCCCATTGTGATGGTGCTGACTGACTCTACTATGAAACATCTTTGAAGTACAATTATGAGAAATTCATGTTTTGGGTAATTTTAAGGTAATTTTACTCCATCAAGCATTGATTAGTAAACAGTTTATTAATTTTTTTGCCACAGTCCTTTGGAAGACTCTTACAATAGTAAATTTAAGGCTACTTATGCCTCTGACATTGGACTCCTTGCAGCTGTTAGGTGAACTAAAAATCAAAAGCACAGTTCTGATGTTTGTCCTGAGATTGGGTTTCATTCTTATTAGTTGAAGAAAATTGAATAAGACCAAGGGGTCCTTAATAGGATGTCAGTCAACATAGTTTGAAATCAAGGACACCAGTTTGACCAGTTTTACTTTAAGCATTAATACCCAGGGAGACCTTGGATTTAAAAGAAAAAATAGAGGGAACACAACTTCATTAAAAACCAAACAAAAAATTATTTAAATGTTTTTTATTACTGCCCATTAGATACCCTACGTTTTTATTTGTAAACCATGAAATCAACTGATCCACGCCAAAGCCCAATTTTCCTGCTGTAAGGCGATAGTGCTAAACACTGCACCACCTGGGATTTTTTTTAGCAGTGACCTTTTAATGCAGGCAGTGAGCAGTGACAGTTTCATTCTTTCAGGGAAATAAAGGCAGTATTAGTGTGAAGGGCAGTTACTAGCATGGGTTTTTTTGAGAAAAGTTTTCTGAACAAACACCACTATCCAGTCTTAAAGTCCTGAGTCAAATTACCTAAACACTGCATGACTGTTGAAAGGAAGTTGACAGGAATGACTCACTGCTAAATCGTGTGTTTCTAAATCTGAAACTTTTCAGTTTGTCTGTTTCTCACAGTTTACTATAGCAATAAATGGAACGGAACCGAAAGGGTCTCTTTGCTGCTGTTGCCAGTGTCTAGAGTGCTAAGAAAAATAAAATTCTACTTACTTGTCCAGTTCTGAGATAAAGTGATATGTTGAACTTACTTTTGTTATTTGCACAATTGCTCTATGTTTAAAAAAACATTGTTACATTAAATACAAAAAACGTAATTAAGAAGATTGAAAGCATTAGAGCATATCTCACGTTCCAACTTTTCTCAGCACACTGTGGTTTAATCAAAATTCAGTCACACAACTGATTTAAATAATTTCATTATTGTGCTAGGGGACAGGGAAATATAGCATTTTTTGTCTTCAAAATACCAGTAGTAACATAGACATTTATACTACAAATATATTTATAAAAGACAGCAAGTTAAACAGTAATGCTCTTTTAATTGAAACTGCAGTACATGATGTGTACTGTCTGTGCCTCATAAGCCCTTTCAATTACCTCATTTTATTTTATTTATTTATTTTTACATTTGTTACATTAATTTCCGAGATTTTCCATGTTTTTCTCCTGCCTCTTTAGTTTTATAGGATCCATTTACTTTGTTCTCTTTCTTTCTTTGCATCTTTATACCCCTCCTCACTTAGCTTGGGGTGACAACACACAGTCGCTCGTTTACAGCAAAAATATCCAGCTCCCCGGCCAGCCATACATCAAGGACAGTCCTTCCTTTATGAACGGGTTAGGGAGTTGGAGTGGGGGCGGGGGATGAGGGGTGGGGAGTGTTGGATGGGATGTTAAATTGCAATGCTTTGGCTATAATACTGCTCAATAAATACCAGAAGACTTCACTTGATATGTGATTCATTCACAGATAATAAATTTTTATCTGCAATGACCTCAGAATAACCTTCATTTTCCATACTCACACCCTCATACCTTTTTCAACCCATGTGGTGCTAAGGGAGGGATCAAACTAGATCATCAAGCACAACATACAAAATTATATAATAATACTGATGATTGAAAAGTTTGAAATATTAAATAAGTATCCAAACTTAGCTGTTTTTAAAAAAAACAAACAAACCTGTAAATACAGTATCTTGGTCAAGTCGCTCTAATAGCAGTATGTCAAAATGCATTACATTCTCTGTGAGTTTTCCTTAGTTATCAAACAAGAAAGTGAGCCTGAAAAGGTTTATGTGCCTGTGTAGGGAGGCGCATTTTATTGACCCTTAGCAACATTGCGTTTTTACATTTTTACAGTTTTAAGAAGAAAAAAAATCACAGTGATGTTAAAAATGCTATTTTATCAACTTCCACAATGCTTGCTTACCTCACAAACTCATTAGTCCAACATATGAAGCTTGAAAAAACATAGTGCTGAAAAAGGCGCTTCTTGATGTTGCCCCTGTCTATTATTGTAGGGTCTTTATCTTACAATTTAAAAAAGAAAAAAACAAACTGAACAGGCATTAATATTGCTAAGCTTTTCGTTGATACTGCCATCGAAATAAAAATAGCTGGGAATAGCTGCTGTTGGCACTATATGAGCTCACTATGTGTCAATTCAAGTAAAGCGGGATCTGCTACTTTTTCACGCTCTCTGGGTTAACATCGTAAAATGCTTGTTGTGCTCAGCTCACCTTTCTTTGGAAAAAGCGTTTCTTAAGAACTGCTTTCTGCCCCTCTCTTTTCTTTCTTGTAATTCTTTGATTTTGCTTTCTTGGAGAAAGGCATGACTCATAGTGTGCATTAGCACTCGCCTAGCCAGAATAAATTAGTTGTGCTGTAAAGGTGAGTCAAGTGTGGGATGGACTGAACCATTTTGTGTTTTTCTAAATACATATTAATATATACAGACGTGTGCTTTGGACCTCATACTTAAATTTGAACCTTCTCATTCATCATTTACCTTTCTCTCGTATTTATTTCTGACAGTTTCCATTTTTTCCTCCTGCGCCTTTTGTTTTACAGTTTACCTCCTCTTTGTCGTTTCGTTCTTTGCATCTTCACAACGATCCTCACTTTGCTTGGTGAGTTGATAACACAAAGTTATACGTTTACAGCAAACATATCCAGTAACTCCCTGCTCTGCACCCATGCAAACTTCAAGGACAGCCCTTTCTTCCTAAACAAGAAGAGGATACATTGATTTGATGAGGGACATCAGGGTCAAAAGTGTCTTTTAATTACATGCTAGGTCTTTGTTGACAAAACTACTCCTTAAAGATTTTCCATAATAAATTTTACAAGATTACAAGTTGCAATTTTTGATGTTTTTTCATTTCTAAAAATCTGTTCCTTCCATAAATGTTGAAAAATCCTAATCAATTAGAGATATATTTTGTCAAGGCCTCTTGGGGTTTCCCAAGGCAAATGGCAAATAACCTTCTCATTCGTCTCTTCTCTCACATTTATTTCAGACAGTTTCCATGTTTCTTTTCTAGGTTTTCTCCCTCACCATTTTTTGTTTGACAGTATATCTCCTCTTTGCTGTTTCTTTCTTTGTATCTTTATGCCCATCCTCACCTTGCTTAATGAGATGATAACATGCTTACAATGATTCACACGTTTACAGCAAACATATCCAGTAACTCCATGTACTCCGACCAGCCAGACATCAAGGACAGTCCTTTCTTTGCGAACAGGAAGAGAACATCTTGGTTTGATGAGGGGTATAAGGGTCCATTTTTGAGCATAGCAGTGTTCATGAATGCACTTGGCACCAGGACACGCTAGGTCGCTGATGATTGATTTCGTAATTGTACGACCAGATTCGCGGTGAGGATTGCTGTGCTTAAATGTATAGGGAGGGTTCATTGGGCATGTCTGGCAGAGGATCCTTGTTTGTTAGATCTTTAACTTCCCCTTCCAGCAGAGCATTCTGACGAAGGATGAAGGGTTATCGAAGTTGACTGATCTTGGTAGCTCTATTGCCGAGACATCTGCACTGAGTAGTGGCAACAAAGTTGAAGGGAGCCATCAAGCTGAAGGAGTCCAACCAAGCGTGGTTAGCTGTTGAACCTCTGGACACAGCTGACGGGTACCCTTGGCAGTGACTGAAGCAAAAAAATTTTGAGTGTGGGAGGAGTTTAATCATAATACCTCCCCCAACCCATGAACTATTGAGTTTAACCTCTACCCTTCCTTCCCTTAAGCTCCTCCTCTGCAGGTATAAAGGTAAGCTGAAATGAAGCCACCTATATTCAGGGCAGAGTGGAAGACGCAGGACACAACTGGACTAAAAGAGGGAGGCGGAGTAGGGAAGTTAGACTGATTAACTGAACTGACTGCTGTCAGACTGCACTGCAACCATGGGAGTGCGGGTAAGTTTTTGATTAAGCTTAACAGTTTTGGATTGCTCAGGGTTGACTATTCTTGCAGCTTACTTACACATTATCTCACATCTCTGTTAACTTTCATTTTTTGACAGCTTTATCAACTGTGGGGAGACATTTTTCTAAATTATATAAACAAATTCCCTGTTCTGACAATAATGACACATTTTACTTCTTTACGTAAAATTTGAAAGGCAACTTTCCAGCATTTTTAATGTTGTATCAGTTTTATTTAAAACTCTATTTTGTGACACTGTGAAAACATACATTAATTTCTTTACAGCTTTAGAAACTTTATAAAACATATTTTAAAATGATGTATTTCAATTTAAATTCACTGTTCTAAAACTTAGCAGCATATCAGTTAACAATATATTATTTTTTAATGATTAACAATAATTAATAATTTAGTTTCATGCAACTTTCTGCTTTAAAATCACATTCGATTTTAGTCTTATTCAGAACCCCATTTTGTGACACTTTGTTCATAACAGAAAATGAAAGATGACTACAAACTGGCGGCAACCGCAGAACACGAGGAGAAGAAGAGCAAGAAGGACAGAAAAAATAGGGATACGGAAGACCTGAAAAAAGAAGTTGACCTGGTGAGTACGCAAATTATGTGCAGCCACTCTGTGATTATCTTTCATTTAAGTGTTTGATTGGCACAATTTAAGTATGTCAATATAGTATAAAGAGTTTATAACATATGTAAATTCGTGTTCAAACACAAAAGTTTCTTATCTTAAAATTACTCTGTACTGAACAACGTGTAAACTGCAGATGCATTTTGTCCTCTGTGTCCTTCTGGAGGAATTTAAAGGGACGTTTTTTTAAGCCTCAAATTAGATTTTTGTCTTTTTCTCTCCCACACTCTCCTTAGGATGATCACAAATTAAGCGTGGATGAGCTTCACAGAAAATATGGAACCGACCTAGTCATGGTGAGGACTCCGAATGTGTGTCTTTGTTTTTGTGAGTGTTTGAGATGATAAGGACAGAGGCCAGGGAAGATCAGACAGTCTTGAAGAGCAACATGGTGCACATGCAAATAATAGCATATAAAATGTTCAAGATCTCAGATAGATCCATATTTTCTTGCCCACTATGAGCAGTATCTAGTTATGGAGTTCTGTTTTATTGGTCTAGTTTTACAACCCAAATTCTTCAAATTTGACAAAATGAAAACTAAAAGACTTTCAAATCACACGAGCCAGTATTTTTTTTCACATCTCTTTTATAGCTAAGCATGTTAAACAACTAAAAAGCAATCAAATAATAATCCATCAATTAACTTAGTTATTTGCTAAATGTTCTCCGGGCTGAATCTTTTTGAACTTTCTTGCTTTTTCAGCCATTTGTTGCCCCCTTGACAACTTTTTTGTGACCTGTAGCAAACATCAAATTTGACATTAGCTAATTTTGTGCATACCACTGCCTTACCCCAACAAGTAAAAAGCCGGGCAGTGGAATCTTCTCTGTAATACAAGATTTAAAAAAATGTAGATTTGAGCACTCAGATACAGACATAATGAGGAAAGAACAAGTTTAAAGTTTTATTTCAACCGGAGAGAAGTAGGTGATAAACGGAGGGGATCTGGGCCACATGGAAGGTCCCAGCTGAAAGACAGCAAAGAAACGAGGGAACAATAGAGGGAAGGAGGAGCAGCTCGGGCAAATCGAACCGCCAGACAGTGACAACTTTACACAGAAAAATTTGATTTTAAACATAAAGAAGGAAGAAAGGTTTTATTTGCAGTCAGTGCTTTAGTTAATGAACTAGTGTGTATGTGAAGCGGTGTTATAACCTACATTATAGGCATGAATTCTAAGCAGTTCATGTAAAGATGTATTTTCCAAGAAAAAGTATAACTCTCTATATGCTCTAAATGTTCCACAAAAGGCAAAATTAAGAGGGTGACAGGAACCAGTCAGTATACCAAAATATTACTTTGGTAGGAAGTAACTGTACTGTACCCCACTTGTAGAGACAAGTCTTTTAAACTTCTGGAGTAACTGAGACACTGTTTTTAGGGTCTCTCCTCCTTCAGAGCAAAAGAGATCCTGGCCCGAGATGGCCCCAACGCCCTCACACCTCCACCCACGACACCCGAATGGGTCAAGTTCTGCAAACAG
>VUQG01016129.1:25825-38385 GCA_015106755.1 Etia nguti | reverse complement strand
ACAAGCACACAAATTTATTAATACATGCCCTAACAGTCTCATACACACCAGTCTGTGCTCTCCAGCATAGCTGTGACCACAGCTCAAATGTATAATCCAGTTTGATAAAGTGTCTGATGTCTCTGTTACCATTCTGTCTTACCCTCTGCACCCTCTGTACCAAACATTTATGCTCTCTCCTCATTGCCTTGGTCCATTGTTTGATGCGTTCCTATTTTAGTCTTTAGTTAGTTTGCCAGTTCAAGCATGAACCCCATCTCTGGCTTGCGAGCCTCAAGCCATTGTCAGTGAAACAAGAAAAGATGTTTTATGTAAACAGTAATATAATGTCCTACTTGCCTGTTGAGTGTAACAATTCCGTCACAAATTCGCCCAGCCTGGAAGGAATATACCCACTGAGTCATGTACTTTTAGGTTCATATTTATTATCTCTAAGCCACTTTGAATGCACTTAGGTTGCTGTTTAATGTGCAAGTTACAGTGTGTCTGACAAGATCCAAGTTATTTACATCATATTCTACTTTCAAACTGCAGAACATTTCCCACTTGGAGCAAGAAGAGAAATAAGCAGATTATTGTAAGCTATCTAGTTGCTATTATTGAACTAATTGGTTAAAACTCAAACAGAAAATGCAGTTCTTAACAGGGGTCAAGCAGTAGCTCATTCATCTTTAATGCTGATATACCAATATTTATTTGGGTGTACATGTAATTAAAGCATAGATTAGCTTATACATTCTGTATGCAAAATTCAGAAAATCTAACCTTAATATTACTAACTTATGATCTTGATGTTAATACCTCAATACTACTACCCTGTCTACTTTTATTTAAAAATAATAATAATAACAATAATAATAATGATATTTCTTAGAACACACTTACTGATTACCTTTTAGGCACTTCATGGTCAGGCCCAAAGGTTTTCATCTTCACAGGCCCTTTTCTGGCCCAGGGCTTCTTTGCTGTCCTTTTTGACAGATAAAATCAAGAGTTGGTGATACTTTTACTGCTATGAGGCTGTAAACCAATAGGGGAACACACAGAGTTCCTTTCTTTTTTCTTCTTCTTAAAGCACACAATCCACAGTATGGAGTACAGATCAGCTTTTACCTAGGTCAAGAATTCCCCCGTATTAAGTGTCTGTTCTGAATTTTAAGCTACAGATCAATTAAGAGCGTAGAATAGCCTATCTAGCACTAACAAATTGATGATTAATCCTCAACAAGGCCTTGTTTCACAATACAGGGGGAGTGAATTTTTAAACTCTTACATCTACTATCACACAATGTCCCATTTTACCTAAGACATACAAAAATAACAGTCATAATGATTTAATATATTTTATTGAAAGTAAAATTTACAAGAACATTTTGGAACTGTTGGAATTTATTATATAACCATGTATGACCATTACAACCATTAAACCCTTTCCTCAGTGCTACCTAATAAGAAAAATCCCCAACCTACTGTCCATAATTCAATTTGAATGAATACTTTAAACAGAAAACCTAAACAATTTGCTTAGTGGAAACTAGCCTGTGTATTTAAAGCAGTGGTAGGAAGCCTTTAGTGTGTGGAACTGTGCTTCCCAAACGCACTTAAATGGCAGCTAATCTAGCTAATGTTATGAGCCCTTAATGTTTAGATTGTTTGGTCATATTTCAGGTGCTTGTGGTTTCAGGTGAGGATATTGAGTCTGTGTCAGAGCTAACTCTGACCTCTGAAAGGTCAGCCTTGGACTCTGTCACCACTGTCCCATAAAAAATAAACATGTTGTGTACAGTTTCAAAGTTTAAAAATGTCCTATAACAACAGTTTTCCTTGATTTGACCTTACAGAACCCTGTACAACAGAATAGGATTTTAATGTATTCTTGTTTAGGTTTTGGTTTTAGGCAACGTCATCCAATTTCAGGTTAACAGAATGACATTTATGGGCAGATTTACTAATTTAAATGCCAAAACAGGTCAAAGTTGACCCAAACCAGGCCGCATATCCTGGCTTGGCTATTTTTCAGATGCACTTGCTTTTTTCACCTGATTCTCTCACCTTTCATGTGTAAATTTCCAATCTGTAAAATTCCAATGTTGTCATTTTGAAAAGAGTGTTCAACTGAGAAGGCTATTTCGTATTGTAACTTACATAATGACACTGTTAGCTGATAATAATGCGGTATCAGAAGGGTTACAGAAAGAAAACTTAAAGGTTCAAATTTCTAATCCTATTTAGTACATTCTTTTAATAATGCAGTGAGCTGTCACAGGAATTATAGGGGGACGTGACACTCATTGGTAATGCTGTTTTTCTCTCATTACTTCGCAGTTGCAGTTTTGTGGTGTTTTTTAGTGTTTGCCCCCGTTCCAAATAACTTATCACTCATGAGTCTTCAAAGCCTGAAGCTCAGTCAGCACAGCTGTGACTGATGAATACACACACTCAAACAAACCAACACAAACGCTGAGGAGAGACAGATAATAGATATTTAGAGGTGGAAGAAATGCGTCTTTTGCTGTAAAGCTTTGTTCCTCACCTAAAGATTGCAGATTTCACATCTCTTGGGTCTCATTATTCTTGTGTTATTTGCTTCCCACGAGAGTCCCCGATCAATTAATGGGATTGCTTTTCTCACTCCCTGTAAGGTCTGCTAAGTCTGTTTTAGTAAAGGAAAAGGTAAACAGTAATTATTCTAAAGACTCAACATTTTTAGTCAAGTACTGAAAATATGTTAAAGATTGATACGATAAAATAAAATAGAATAAAAGTGCATATTGTCTATACAATATAGCATGTTTATTAGGCATATTCAGTTCACTTGTTACCATACATTTATGGTTGGACTGCATTACTATTATCCAGATCCAGATGATTAACTATTAATGCAAGTGGTCTCGTGTCAGCACTCATCGGATTTCTATATACTTGCACATTTAAAGCATATGAATTTATTTAGGATTGATTTAAGAAAGAGTGGAATCGGTGACCAAACGTGTGACTGGTTAGATACTGTCTCTTGTGGTTTTACCATGCATTTGGTTTAAGTAACAAGGGCCTGAAGGAGTTAGACCATGACCCTAATTGACACCTCACCTTGGCTTAAAATACACCCTCAGTGGATCTTTAATTCAAAGGTTCATCAGCGGCAAAAACTGCTCGTGATGGGAATCTGCACTAGGCTGTGTATATCTGCTCTTTTCACCTTGATAGTTTAAGGTGCAAAATGAAGACCGGTGTACTAAGGAAGCAATTTCCCTTAAAGAAGGGGATGTTTTCAAGCAACAGTAGCTGGTACATTTAAATATCCCCAAAATATTACATTTCTAAAATGTTCTTAAAAATAATCCACACACGAATCCTTAGATAAAAAAAAAATAAAAAATAGCAGACTTTATCTATCATACTCATACATGAATGCAAGTGAAATCTGTGATGTCACCATGAAATATTTGAGGCCCTTCACTCCCATGGTAACATTACACAGTGGACACACACACCCACACATATACACACACTCATGCAGCAACAAGCCAACTTTACATGACCTGACACAGAAATAGTGGCAGGGCAGCTGAGCAGCTGCTTGGCCTTGTGTAGCAGTCTGTGATGCATGACGTACAAAACAACAAAAACCAAACCAAAACAACCAAGTATCCCTTTATTCGCTCACATTACAAGACCTGTGGGTCCTCGGAGCCCTGGGAGAGGAGGATACAAGTGAGTTTAAATCTGAGAGCGACCGGTCGCGCACGCAGTCCTGCCAGTCATCATCTCTCTGAATATTTGGATCTATTTGCTTTGGGAGTGGATTGTAATTGACGTCAAAGTAGTTTTTATTGCTCTCTGAGGGATTCTGAAGGGTGAAAAATGGAACCCGGTTTGGAGCCAAGGGACGACAGAGGAAAGAGAACACCAGAAAGAAACACCAAAGAGGTAAAGTGCACAAAATTATGAGTATTTTATTTCCCCCAAAGGAAAGGTGACTTATGTTTATATACTTTAAGAACAAAATATATTAACATTAAATTTTTAACTTCTCAAGACTGGAGTTTTCAAGATATCACCTTTTAAAAGAGAGAGAAAGACACTAAAATGTGTGGTAATATGCACCTGAATGCAAATGAGAGAATGTAATTGAATAGCTCATATGGGTAAAAATAACTAATATATTACATGAAACATATTTATTGTATTCAATACAAGTGGGCCATAAAATGTGTACAGATACAAACCTACATATGTGAACAAATCATAGATACAGAACAGAATATAATACTTCTTAATGCGTGTTTAATAAAACAAACAAAAAAACTTAAATATAACTTTATCAAATGTAAAACTTTTCGGGACATGACATGTGTCCAGATGTGGACCTAATTACAATAAATAGAATAGAAACAAACAGAAATGTTTTATTTGATCAGAGGTCTGGTTTGTGGCTGTTGGAATGCATGTAACAATGACGCCATCTGGTGGCTGATATATGTCAACCAATAGAAATCTTGACTTTTCATTGTTGGAAAAGAAGATATAATAAATACAGCTCAGCTCTATCAGGTGTCCCGGTGTTGTCTCCCAAAAGAATTAGTGCAGGAATTTAAAGTGTTATATTTTGGGTATATGTAAATCTAAGTCCAGACTTCTGAGGCAGAAGAGCTCCTTCTCCCCCCTCAAGACTGATTCAACCTCGCTGCCATAGTGAACGCTTCTTCAGGAAATCATTCCTGCTGTTCTCTATTAAGCTGTATAATAACTCTTCATTCTGAGTGGTGAACGCAGTTGTCAAGCATTGGATCCCAAACATAGTTTTGTATTATACCTTCATGCAGCTGTTTTTCATAGATTTATAGTGTACATATTATTTATTATTGCAATTTGCACTTCTCTCTTACACAGTGCCAGTCTTACTTTTAGTTTTTAACTTTATTTTTTCTTTCTCTGTTTTTTAGAACTGTTGTAAATATGTAAATTTCTACGCTATCTCATAGTATAAGATCCTTACCCTTATCTACCTGTGCTTTCCCTACTCTGTTTCCATTCTGCACAGCGGCAACTCACTTTACTGTACATCTCTGTCTTTCAGGTGTCGGATGATCATGTATGTGCAAATCATCAGTCGGCAAGATGCAAGGTTGACCCTGATCACCTGCTCGGCCTTGTGGGCATCGTGGGCACAGTGCTCAACCTGCTGGTAGTGGTGTTAGTGTACATCTACACCCCTGTCTGATGCGACTACAAACACAACGAGCAGAAGGATTTACAGCCTGTTGCAAGAGTCCTGTCTTTTGATAATGTTTGTGTTACATTATTGATATTTAGAGAATAATTTACTGGTAATCATTTCTATAAAGCCGTTGAGAGTAGCTGTAATTACAGAAGTTCAATTCCACGAAGTGGCAGACGTTCTGCGTTTGATTTTTCTTTGCAGATTGTGTCTGCAATGCCACCACTTTGTTTCCAGACTCATTAAGTATTGTAGAGAATAATTACACTTTACTGAGTATTGGAAAATCAACAGGAACAAAGAACATTGCTTTTATACTGTATGGATGTTTCCTGCTTGCTTGATGTGGTTTTGCAAACTGATTTTTGCAAATAAATTTATCTTTGCACACCAACAGAGCAGTATTCTGGTGTATATTTGCATTTATTTTTGAAGCAAATATTTGTTTTTTTATATACACAGGAAGAAATAACCCAAATTTTTATTTATAGCTGCAAGCCTACTTCTTTGACCCATCACAGAGGACTGGCAAACAGCAGGGAAAGAACAGGATGTGCCTCATAAAAAAATCATCAAATAGTGACATAAAAACAGTGTTGGAGGGAACAAATGGATCATCTCAAGTTCTATGTAAAATATAAATCCAAGTGTAACTCTGCAAATCAAGAAATGACAGAAATATCGTACGGCTAGCATCGGAACACGTGTAGTGTGTGATTGTTAAATCCATGCATGTACACGCACAGCAGTTTTAAACAAAGAAGCCAACGTGTTGTTTTGTCCAGCTCACTCTGTTATTCGGAGAAAATATACCCATAACAATGATCAAACAACACAATATGTTTGTTCTGAAATAATAATTTAAGGTGCAGGAGCAGTATAATTATTTGAATGATTAATGTTTATATCAGGCAATATCTGACAGCTGGTGATGATGTCAATCTTTTCAGAAACAGCCTTCAGGTCGTCCAGGATTAATCTGATGCTGTGGGACGCGTTGATGATGGCGCTCTGCGATGCATTCAGCTGTGATGTTGCACTACGCACCTTCCACATAAAAAAGAAAAAAGCCAGATAACTTAATATTCTGAATTTGCAGCATCTATTTAATCAGCTAGTTAGCTACTAGTCAGACAAAATATTTATATCTGTTTCATCTCTATCGTTTGAAGTATTACTGTAGACACTTTAGATATATTTTTATCTATTCTAACCTACTGCTTGCTCACATTATAGCACCCATTAGACATCCTAGATGTTCAGTTTAACTCAGTTTGACATTATATAAATCTATATATACAACAATATTCTGATGTTTTTTTCTACAAATATCCATAGTTTGTGCTTGTGTTTTTATTTAACATCACAAATGTGGTATTACAGAGTCTTCTCTTACATCTTCAGGATGAGCCTGATTCTGCAAAGGCTAGTGTGCTGTGGAAGGCGTCATGTTCCAGTGGGGCTAAGGGCTACAGACCTGTGGATCTGACATCATATATCATAAAGACCCTGGTGAGACTCATCCTGGACCAGCACCAGCCCACTGACGGCCCCCCTCCAGTTCACCTACTAGTCCAGACTTTCAGTTGAGGGCACTATTCTCTACCTGCTCAACCATGTCTACACCAACCTGGACAAGCCAGTGAGCATTGAAAGAATCATGTTTTTTTACTTCTCCAGTGGCTTAAACACCATCAGGCTTGGCTCTACAGGGTGACGAGCTAAGAGCGATGCAGGTGGATGCCTCCCAACTAGTGATCTGGATGGCTGGCCACCTGACTGACAGACTACAGTATGTGTGCCTGCTGCACGGTGTTGGACAGTGCGGTCAGCAACACAAATCCCCCCCAGGGGAGACCGTCCTCTCTCCCTTTCTCTTCACCCTACTTCACCTTCAGAAATTGTCTGATAACTCTGCAGTAGTGGGATGTATGGGTAGTAGACAGTGATGAGAAAGAGTACAGAACTGTGGTGGACAACCTTGTGACGTCATGTGAGCAAAACCATTTGCAGCTTACCATGGCAAACAACCTCATTTCTATTCATAGGGTCTGTGTGGAAACAGCGGAGGATGACAAACACCACGGTGCTTACATTGTCAATAAATCGGACAGAAGCCATCTATAAGGAAGGCTTCTCCCATCTCTTATTTTCTCAGACGATTGAGGTCCTTCAACATCTACCGGACAAAGCTCAGGATATTTTATGAGACTGTGGTGGCCAGTGACATCCTCTATTCTGTGGTGTGCTGCGGGATCGGTTTGAGTGTAGCGGATGACGACAGACTCAATAAATGGATCCGCAAGGACAGTAACGTTCTGAGTGTGGAGACTCTCTGATACAGGTTTTGGAAAAGAGGACGCTGGCCAAGTTACAGTCAATAATGGACAGTCTTTTAGCACCCTCTCCATATTGTGCTTGAAGAGTCACAGGGGCATGTTCAGTAAAATATTCTTTTAAGCATAATGCACCACAGAACTCCATAGGAAGTCCTTTCAACTTTTGACCATCATTCTTTACAACGTTTCCTTATGACATTTGGACTAGTTTCACTTTTAATATCTTCTCTAAACTGTATATAGCATTATTTCAACTTGGAAATATTTGGAAAATGTAGTTTTACTTATTTTTTATTGTTATTCTATTTACTGTCTTTCATATTTAGATTTTCCCCTGGGATTAATAAGGTATTCCGATTTAATCACTGTAGCTGGAATATAATATAGACTGCATGCTGTATAGCTATGCAATTTGTATATCTTAATATCAACCTACCTCCCTGGTGGCACTGCCATAGACTTGCCGTAGTGTCTGTCCCACATCAGAATACAGTCGGCTGTTAGACTCCTGCAGCTTTTGTTGTAACAGGGTCTCACCTGCAAACAGAATTATGTGCTGAAGTTACTCAGAGGAAAACTAGATTGGTCTTTAAGTTCACATTTCAAATGTCTTTGTGACAAGACACCGTAAAGGCTCACTCCCAAATCCTCTCAAAACTGTCAAACACATCTCAGTGTTGTTAAAACAGAGCTGATACATATGAGACAACCTTCTTGTGGATGAAGATTGTGAACTAGTAAGAAAACACTAGTATGTATAGTCTTGGGTTGGCCGTACTTTCACACAATAAGCACTGGAGTTTTTATTCGTCTTTACCGTGTGGCCTGTGTGAGGGGCTCGGTCTGTCTTCCACTATGGAGTGTATGTCAGGGTGGTCTCTAACTACAATAAGAGGAGGGAGGTCTCTCTTTAATATCTGAGCGCTGTCATGGGTCCCCGGAGCCTGCTCCGGCTCGCCCTCGCTGTCCGTTTCAGACGCCTCCCCTGGAACCTGAAAGCATCCATAAAATAGATACAAAAACGAAATTAAAATGTAGATTCATGGCTGAATCTAAATTTTAAGTCACTGGCTGATGTGCATAAATACACACAGTTCTCCCTACACATCACTCTCAAAACCACGCATACAGGACAGTGCATGCAAGACAACCTTGGCTCCGACCGAGGCAGTCAGAGAGGTGATGTAGACTTCATCATCGGAGTCTGTTTCGGACGCTTCGCCTTGAACCACTATCGGGTACCTGCCGGCCATGACTGCGAAAACATAAACAACAAAACTTTATCAGCCGCATTAACGCAATGAAAGCTGCTACCTAACTGTGATACTCAGAAACGCATTCGCAAGCGGTATGCATGACTTAGAGTACCGTGATCTTACTTCAGGTTTATTCAGCTAGAAATAGCAATGCCATTAAATGTGTCTTATATAGTGTACACTTCATTGGAATGAAAATAAAATTCACAAACCTTCCCTGTAGCATCAAAACACAAATCACATGAGCAACAAGGAAGTAGCAACGGACGTTTCATGCCTATTGGACATTCAAGACATGACGTTTCATACCACAATAGGGTGATAGCGCACACGAGTCTGTTTGTACATGTACACCGGCGTACGTCGAAATTTAGCGCCGGTTGGTAATGGCTTTCAGAGAAGGTGGACGTTTGTTATTGCATATTACAGGTAATCAACTGTTTTATTATCTTAATAACAATTTTATCACACAATTTTGGTTGTTGTGGCACATGAAATTCATGTGTTTTCTCCATGTTACCAATTTTAGGTTAGGAACTCCTGCTAACTCCGCGTGTGTACAACTTAAAGAATGAGCTGGCCGAAATATCGAACGCCAGCCAGGAAGCAGACTTCGTGTGCTACAGTGACTTTACAGGTACTGTCAGTTTACAATTTCAGCTGGTTTCATTTAGATTAAAGAAACATATGACATACGGTAATATGATACCCCCTTCTCCAGAACTTTCCATATACCTGGGTAATAAAAAAAATAAGTTATTTTTTTTACCGAGGGGGGCATTGTTAGCGAACGGTACTAGCTGTTTGGCGCTAACCATCTTAGCTTCCGTTAACCTGCTGCTTGTGATTTTCATATTTATTGCTGGTTTTGTCTGTTGGAGCACATCTAAGCAACCAGACTGTCACTATTGTGTTTACCAGGGATGGCAGACGAGACTCTGTTTGAATTTCTGCACATGGAGATCGTGTCGCATGTTTACAAGGAGCAGCAATCCAGCAAAGGAACCATGGACAACAAGGTGTGTTAAGGAGTTGCCAATAAAGTCATGTAGTAAAACCATTTTTTCCGGTTTTAGAACACAGTTCCTCCTTATATTTTAATATTGTGGCATCATGTCCAGAGTTTTACGTGATATACTGTTCAAATTAATCGCTTGCATTTCATCTTTTTTAGGACAGAGCAGTCTGTGTTTCTGTCCTGGAAGGTATGGGCTTCAGAGTGGGACAAGGACTTATTGAGAGGTAAGTCACACATACAGATGTACTGGATGTGCAGTAAATGCTGAGTTAAGTGGAGTCTTCCTTTATAGTGAGTGTCTCATCACATGTTTGCTCTTTCTAGGTTGACCAGGGACTCTCCCAGCTTTAAGGATGAGTTGGACATAATGAAGTTTATCTGTAAAGACTTCTGGACTAAGGTGTTTAGGAGACAGGTGGACAACCTCAGAACAAATCATCAGGTAAAATTTTACACTATGTAGTGTGTTACTATCAAATTAGTAAGTTGGTTTTGTGTAGTGTTTGTTCAATTTCAGTTACTTATCCTGTAACAGACGTTTTTGGCCTTCACAACAGGAAATTTGATCTCTTGTGAAATCGAGACTTCGCAGTGGATCACTGTTTGTAGTGGATGATTACTGTGACGAAGAACATAAACTTCACTAAAAGCCAGTTACGTGTCAATGCTGACTTAAACATGTCCTGTTGATTTTTCTTTTAAACAGACAAAAATACTTGAGAGCTAACAAAGGCATTAAATGGATATTTTCTGAAATATTCTGTATCTTTTACTTTTATGCCTATTCGCTATTGTTGCAACTTTAGAACCTTAAACATTGAACCTTTTGTTAGAGTGCAGTATTCTGTTGGGTCCTTGTATTCATATGGATGTTAAATTGAACTCTTAAATCTTAAAAACATTTTTCAGCAATCAGGAAATACAATCACATGTATCGCTGGTTAAAATGTGTTATCTTTTAATATAATATATCTTGTTTATTTTCCACAACAGGGGACCTATGTTCTGCAGGATAACAAGTTTAATTTGCTGACCCAGCTGTCCAATGGAAAGCAGTACCTTGATCAGGCTCCTAAGGTTAGAACAGAGTCACAGACACACTCATATTCCTACATTCCTAAAGACTGCATATAGAACAAGTATAACTAGGTGCTTAAGGGTTTGTATTTTGGCATACAGCCAACGAAACCTGAATTAATGTCATAATGCAATAGAGACTAATTTGTGCGTGTGTGTCTCAGTACCTTGCTTTTTCATGTGGTGTGGTGAGAGGAGCCCTATCTAACCTCGGTCTGGAGAGTGTGGTAACAGCTGAGGTCTCCGTCATGCCATCCTGTAAGTGCTTTGTGAAAACCAATCCATGATTAATTCTACTGTAAGGAAAAGTTACTCTGACTAACCTGCTCATTGCCTATCAGTCAAACCATTGTTACTGTACTTGTGAGGTTCTATTAGGTCTGGTTAAGTTAGATTTATAATGTACACATAACTAACAGTCCTAGTCTTGAGCTACCCCTCATTTCTTCATATTTTGCTTGGAAAATGGGAAATGGCTGCAGCGAAACATGTGCAAACATACATGGAAATAAAATATATAGAGCGAAAACAGAGTTTGTGCAATAGCAAAGTTTGGTAAGACCAACTCTTTTAGGAAAGCTTGCTTGTAATTTCTTTATGTAAGTAGTCTCCAGGAATAGTTCTCCGACTTCAAGTCGCACATCAGTTCAGTGTCCGATTTTTTAATTTTTTTTTGTTCCCCGGTGCCTCTTATGGATATGCTGTTGTTAGGTTTTTGTTAGGCCTGACACTTTTTCTTTTGTCCTCCACTTGTTCAGTTTCCTCACAATGCAAAGGACAAACTACACACCTTGCAGAGATATGCTTTTGACTTATCATTCATTAGAATCATCTTTTTGTTTCAAAAAATTGTTATTTTAAAAAATATCAAACTGTTATCTTTGGTGTTTTTCATAAATTAGGCCAAAGAAACTGGACTAAATTGAGTTTTTGCGACAGGCTGCTAGTAACAGAGTGTCGAATGATACAATTTCAAATCTTTCCTAAGCTGTGTGTAGACACAACACGGATTCATCTGTTGAGTAAGGTGCTATTTTTAAGCTTAAATGAGTCACAGGTCACTTTTAAGTAGCTTAGCAAACAAAAAACATTCCTTTGTAAGTCCTTGAGAAAGCCTGGGGGAACTATTGCGCAAGAAAACTTCAAAAGATTACAAGAAAATCTGTCTAATTGGAGGCAAAATATAAAGAAATGAGGGTTGGCTCAAGACTTTTGCATCGTCCTGTACCTTAAGGGCAGTACAGATGGATAATATTTTATGCATTTTATCTTGTCAGGTAAGTTTCAGGTGGTCATCCAGAAGTTGCCCTAATCTTCTGCCCACATGGTGCCAAAAGAGAAAATAATGGTTCCTGTTTTCCCACTGATGAGTGAAGCCATAAAGCAAGTCAAACATCCACAAAAGGGTCCAGCAGGACTGCTGGCGTTCTACTGACCACCAGGTACAACTGATTGGTCAAAAGAGGTAGCCAGGGCTCAACGTGGTTTTTTTTTTTTTTTTTTTTTTTTTTTAAAAAAATCTTTTTTTTTTTTTTTTTTTGTTTTTATGTTTTTTTTTTTTTTTTTTTTTTTTTTTTTTTTTTTTTTTTTTTTTAAGTGTCCTCTCTCACTGTCCCTCTTCCCCTCTGTTTTTCTTTCCCTCCCTCTCT
>VUQG01016129.1:12269-22849 GCA_015106755.1 Etia nguti | reverse complement strand
CAGAAGGATGGATTAGAGAAAAAAGACTGGGAGGGGGTCGAATTGTAGAAAGTTGAAGGGGATTGAGAGAGTGGGCTTTAGGAAAATTAGATGGAGAGAATGAAGAGCCTCAACAGGAGGCTGGAGGGAGATGAAAAGTGGAAAGGAGAAGTTTATTAGAGGCTGAGGGAGGAAGAAAAGAGAAAGATGGAGGGGGTGTGATGACGAGGAGAGGAAAGAGTGAGCGTGAGAGAAGTACCTTGAGTCTGTACATAAATGCCTGAAACAATAAAGAGTGAGGGAATCTGGAGACTGGCTCTCAGGACGGTGAGCAACAGCTGTTTTGTGCCGCGCCACATGGCTCGGCCTCCCTTCCTCCTGCTCTACCTCGCATCACAATGTCACCAAATGCGGTCACAAAGAAGGACGGTGAATGCAAGCGGAAGAAAAGGAGGGGGTGTGTTCATGGCTGGAGAAAAGAAAGGAGGTGTTGGGGGGTGTGCAAGTTAAACCAGCGTTCGTATTCCCAAACTGATGACTTGCTACAATTCAGCTACACTGTCCACACGAACCGACTGAAGTCTTTTGTTGTGTGAGAAGCTCAAGGAGAAGCTGTTTGTTCCAGTTTATTTATTTGAAATAAGTAGAAGAAAACTGAAATCAGCAGCTGCAATTTAAAATCCGTGTTTAACCTCCTAAAATGTGTAATATCTGTGGATTCAAAATCAAATACGGTTCAAAGCAATCTAAATAAGCTGTGTCACTTCCATATGTCCACAAAGAACTCTGAAGGTATTTTTTTCTGTTTTTATTAATTGTCATTACGTCTCACTAACTCAAAAGGCCACGTTTTACTTCCTCGGAGCAACCTAAAAAAAGTATGTTGCTGCTTTTAATCTGTATGATTTCACAGGATGACACCCACTTTGATCCTCTCACACTGGCCTCCCTTTATTTTTTTATCTCCACTTTTCTTCTTCCCCTTCCATCACCTTTCTGTCGTCACACCAGCGCATTCAACTTCCTCCACTCAAGCATGGTATGAGTAAGACTCTCGCACACACAAACACAAACTTCGTCTCTCACGGCCATATGTTGACCCGCAGTGGACCTGAATACAGCCATCTGCCTGTCTTTCCTATGTCCCACAGGGCAACTGGGAGAATATCTATGGGACACAATGCCTACACACACACACACACACACAGCAAATGCATGCCTTTAAACCCTTCATGGCCACTAATCACTACCAGACAGCCGGCCCATCTCATGTTAAGTGACAAGATAATAGCCCTTGTGTGAGTGCGTTAGAGTGTGTGCACAACAGAGAGATTCCTTGAGTATCAGGTGTGAGTAGCCATCTTAAGCCCTGAAATCTTATTTAAATTTATTTATTTTTTTATCAAGCCTGTTTTTCTCAGATTGTCTCATATCAGGAACTGTTGCATTGCACTCCAATTATACTGGTATACAGGGGGCAGGAGGTGAAAAGGAAGGGGGATGTAAGTAACCACAAAGTGAGGGAGAGAGGATGGAATCAGTGAAGGCAGAAAGGAAATAAGTGCAAACGGAAGATTGGTAAGATTAAACCCCAAACAAAAGACTTCTCATCTTTACATGAAATCTTAGTGGCACCGCTCCACACTCCCGCATTCACACCCCACTGTCGTGTTTCCCTCGACCACAGTGGCCGGGACAGCCATGACTGCCACTTGACAAACTTACTTAAATCTATTTTGTTTTGCAAATTTGCTGCCGGAAAAAAAATGCTCCACCTGAACTTCGAGGATGCGAGAGATCACAGCGCTTTCCTCATTTTTAACCCCGACACCTCGCTTCAGACTCCAGCAGCCATTCGGCTCGCCCTCATTTTTAAAATCCACAACAATTATCAGTTTTCCCTTTAAGAAGAGAAGGCTAAGCTTTGTAGGACAAAAAGGCTCTTCCTGGATTTCAAAGGCTCTCATCAGTATTGCTTTCACACTCTTCACCTTGAGACTGCATCAGAGTACTTTTTAATCCTGGAAGTATAGGGAATACTTTTGTGCAGTGTAACTGTATGAATACTTATTAAAACTTTTCCAGGTTAACCATGTAAAGGAAGTAAACTTGAGACGAGCTTCATGAAGGAGGTTTAGAGCTCGAATGAAATTATTCTACTGTATAGATACAGTTACCCTCAGCAGCACAGGTCACTGGGGAAACGTGATAAACGAAAAGCAGAAATGACAGTTCACTGGTTTCCTGCTCACTCGCTTGCTTCCTGCACCTAAAACCTTACATCCTGTGAGCCTTGTTGCCAACGCTACATTAACGCCAGCGTAGCATAAAACACTTTTCTTCTTTTAAACATCTGCATTATTCAATAAAAGCAGTTTGCACATCAAATGTCAAAATCTTCACTTTTTACCTGCAGGTGACGAACAGAAGCCAAACAAAGACAGTTTAAAAAAACAAAAACAAAAAACAAACACCTTTATTTCCAGTACAAAAAAGCAAAATATATTAAACTTGATGCAAGCATTAACAACTCAAACGTCCTCTATAAATACGTTAAAAATAAATTAAAGAAATTAATTTACTAAAGATCATCTTTACCACTAAACAGGCCTTAAACACGCTGATGAAAAAGGTTTTTTTGTTTTTTGTTTTTAAATAGACCAACTACATCATTAACACAGGAAAAAAAACAAAAACAGCCGAGTAACATTTTCTAAAACACTAAGCATACATACCCCTAACCCTACAGTATGCTCAATCTAGCTTGGCAAGGCAAATAACAGACCTGGGAGCATAGTACGCGTGCATGTGACCAGGATACTTTTCAGTCTTAACAACAAAGGCATCAACAGAAAAAAGATTAATACTGAATAACAGAGAGATGGGGTGACATGGAGTGAGAGTCTCACTTTTCAAAAACTTACTGGGAATGTTTGTGTTTAAGATAAAAAACAAAAAAACAAACACTTCAGCACCACAAACCACGGCGGGACTTCTCAGGAAATATTCACCTGGCTTCAAGCTCTGACCTCATCATTTCGTATCAAACTAAACGGCTTACTAGCTCTCGGCGTGGATATTCAGCGCCTGGTAACTGTGCTTTCCCCACCATGCACAACAAACATCACGGTGCAATATGAACCCATGTAGGCCCAAGCCCTCCTGACTGAGTCACTCTTCACTCTGCTGCAGAGTGGTTTAAATTTGGCAAATTGACATTTGACTGCTTGAGGTTTGTCAATAATGCACGAGAACCCAAAAACCATCTGCAGCAGCCGTAGAAACGCGACGCCTCCACTCACACTAGCTTAGTCTCCTGATTTAAAAGAAGACTCTCACCCCCCTGCTCACATCTCTCCAAACACAGCAGCAAATCTTGGTTCAACAACGTAACAAGACCTGGTAAATAACACTACAGGTATACATTGTTTAAAAACGTAACATTCAGATTTGAGGCCAGCGATCTAAACACCGCCCCCAGATGGTACAACCACAAGGGGGAAGGGCGAAAAACAAAAACACTACTTCACGAGCTTATAAACATTACATAAACAATACAGTGTACATTTAATGGAACAACTCCTAAACATAGGGTCACATCGTGTTTGTCTCACTGAAACGAACGAGCAACAAACAGATGTCTTTGGCTTTCTCACATTCTTTAGATCAGTCGCAGCATGCTGATAGGAGGAAATTAAATTCACACTGTGATTACAAAATTCTTGGTTGGAATTTGCCATCCTAGCATATCATTTTGATAAAGCTTCCAAGGGCTTTAAAGGACACCATTAAAACATCTGTTTTGAGACATGCCGTTTTGGTGACCCCGGCACACACAAACTGGAGTTTTAGCATCACTGTGCCTTGTGCAAATGACAGTGGCGTGCAGTGTGACTGTGTGTTAACTCACCCAGTCGTTGTTTCACACAGAATGCTAAGAATGTCTTAGTTGTCAGTAGGTGCGTGAGCGGGGAGTGTGCGTTTAAGGGTCTCTGTTCTTAAGCATGGCTACGCGTGCACTGGATATTCTGTGTATGGATACGCGTGTACACGTGTTCCAGCAATCTGCAGCTTAAAGGCAGAACCCAGTGGCATCTTCAGGAAGAGAGAGCTGACTGAAAACTAACAGACGTTTGCCGTTGGCTTCGTTAATGCCGCCAGATGATTCGGAGCCGCTGAGTGAGCCAGCAGAGCTGATTCCATCCTGGTCCTGGTCTGAGAGAGAAGTGTGGGACAGGGATCTGGGACCAAGTGGCCCTGAAAGGACCCCCGCAGCACTAGGACTCTGCCGCAAGGAAGGGGAGCTCATTGGAGACAACCCACTCGGAGAATAGCCGGAGTCAGGGGAGGGCATGAATGGAGACCTGGGATCGGGACCCACGGGAGGATGGTGCTGGTGAGCCGGGGATGCCTCAAAGGCAGAGTCCATTTCTAGAAAGGCATGGGAGAGAAGATCAGTAATGTCTGCGCAGGAAGGAGAAGAGGCCGTCGGTTGGCATGTGAATGAGGTGGTGGCAGGAGAAACATGAGGAGTGAGGGCAGACTGAAAGGCCTGCTGGGGAGCAGAGGGAAACCCAGAGAAGCTGAAACTCTGTCGGATAAGACGTGGTCGATGTGAGCGGGAGGAGGAGGAGGGCAGTTGCTGAGGAAGGTTTGAGGAGGAAGAATGAGAAAACGAGAGTTTCTTTTCTTCCTCGCTGTTGTGAACAAAGTGACAGCGGATCCCGTAGGGGCAGAAGCCGATGGTATGAAACGTACGACACAGCTCAGTTTTATATTTTGGATGTCTGTTTAGATCACGTAGCTCTTCTGGCCCATGGGCAAACTGGCACTTCCCCCCATACTTGCACAAGCCGTTCTCGGTGAAAGATCGACACAGTTCGGTTTTATAACGCGACGACGAAGAGGAGGCAGACGAGGAGGAACTGGTGTTCAGTGCGGCGGCGCTGATGTCACTTTGGGAGGATTTTGCGCCAGTCACAGGCCAGCCAAGACTTGCTCTTGTTGCACCACTGGTCTCTACCATGCTGAGAGAGCGCTGGGAAAAGAAGCCTGGTTTCTCCCACTGCGTGGAATTGCCAAGCTGGGAAAGTAGATCACTTTCTGATTGCTGTCCCCTTTGGCTTGAGGTCAGAAGTGCACTGTCCAAAGCATTAGTGGGCAGGCAAGACAGGGAGGAGAGGGAAAATGAAGTGTTTCGACATGGCTCGCTGATGTAACCTGGTGTTCTCATGGTCAGACTTAGGGATGGTACTGTTCTGTTTGGCTCCCTCAGATTGAGATTCAGTAAATGCTGTATTAAAAAAAACACAAAAAATAAAAAGTCCACATCATTAGCCTGTACACGCTCCTATTAATATCCAGCAATTTTAAAATGTATATATTTTCTATCTAGTTTATGGCAATTTATGTTAGACATTAACAGAAGTTACTGTTATTACCACTAAACACTACAGGTTAAATCTTCTGCTCCATTTGCACACTTCTGTTAAGTGTTTTCATTGGAAATATTTTGAGTCAGGTGCCCCGATAGATTCAAGCATCAAGAACCAAGTTTCGGGGGTGGGGGAGGTACTAGGCATCTGTATACAAGTACATAAAAAGCACACCTTTTCAACTTATGCTGTCAAAACTATTTTTTGACACATCTATCCATCCTTAAGGTTATTTTGTGCCGCATTTTACTGGCACTACAAATTCAGACATTTTAGATTTAAATCTGTAACAGGTAGTGCCACCCCTCTTTCTGTTTGGTTTTTGGATTCGTCCATCTAAACCTAAGGAACAGAAAAAAACCTTAAAGGCACGTTTTTTGTTCTGATAAGCTAGGACGAGCTATAGAAAGTTTCCATTCAGCAAACGGAATAAAATACGAAATGTTAACTTTAAAAACAAACAAGTATTACAAAACTTTTTTTTCACTTTCAGCAAGTTTAGGACCTCTACAATGCAACACAGCATTAACTTGGGACTTTAGTCTGTTAGCCATGACTTTTGTGACTCAGCTTGTTGGGGTTATGCGTGTAAATACGCTGCTTTACTAGCGAGCTGTCTATCAAAGAATCTATCAGAACGAAAACAGCGACCTTTATCAATTAACGACGTTAATTAACCGGCGTTAAGAGCAAATCACAAACTAGGCTACTCAATCGATAATTTCATGGGCCCAAGTTGCGATGGACTACAACTCTTGCATTCTGGCAACTTAACGTCTGGTCAGAGTTAACTTTCAAGTTACAGAACAGTCAAAAGACAGACGAAGCCTCTAAAAAAGAAAGCCTGACACATTTTATCCACTAAAGCAGACTCGACAAGATAACATGGAGACCGCAAACTCCGTAACAGCGCAGCTAGCAGGCTAACACCCTCCTCCTCTCCCCGACCTAGCCAACTTTCGCTCTCCGCTAAACTTTCTTTTGCGCTTTTGGGGGGGGTTTGTTTACCTTGCACATCATTTCTTCCAGCTCAGCAAACTGGTTCAGGGGATAAGATGGCATTTTGCTGAGCTATCAAAAACCTTCGTCCGATCCCGTCTGCCCCTGCCGCGATAGACGTGGGCAACTCGCTGGCATGAGATGGTCAGAAGTTTCTAGTTATGTATGGGTGCTAAACAAGCCCAAGACCCGGACCACGTGTGGATTTAAAACCTAACACTACTGTTGGCCACTCCCACGCCTCTGTGGTTCTGCAAAAAAAGTTGTTTTTACACACCCTGCGGTTCTAAAGACGGATGAGGATGAGGATTTATATACAAAAAATAAATAAATAAATAAATTTATTGACTATAAGTTGAAAAATGATTATAAGATTGTATAATATGCATTATCCATCGCCTGGCTTCACTGATTTGGGGTATTACACAATATACAGGCTAGATTTCTACATTTTGTGTATTACATAGTTTTTTTTGTTTGTTTTTTTTTCTTTTTTTTTTTTTACTGCCCTTTCTTCTCTTCCCTCCTTCATATATCTCTGTCTTTCACTATTCCTCTTTCTCATTTCAGCAGACAGTCAGAGGTTATCACCACAATCAATGGGCATTCTGGGGATATTTACAACTGGGGGTCCAACCAAGAAGAAAATGAAAAAAGAAGAAAAGAAACAGTAGGAAAGCTGTAGCTTGATGATCCAGGCCTGACCACAAGCTTAGAAAGCTGTCCTACAAAAAAAATGTTAATATTTAATTGGTTTAATAATTAAATCTGTTAATTGTGGAAAGTAGAACACCTGAAGACAATATTTGAAAGAAGAGATTGTTCCACTTTATACCAGGAAAGCTTCACCAGTCATATAACCAATATAAATGTTTGAAAATAAAGAACACATTGTTGTATTCACCCTGTCTTTTTTTTTTTTTTTTCACCTTTTTTTTTTTTTTTTTTTTTTACTTTTTTTTTTCAAGTGTTAGTAATTTACTAATTTGCTAACACTGTATTTTTCTTTTGGTGGATATGAGGTTTTATGACATCTGTAATTCATTGGTACACAAGGGCTGACCTTTTGATTTCACTTTGATCAGACAACTGTTACACCGTTCTCTTGAAATACTTGTTTTCAGTGGATGCATAGTAAGAAATGAAAATGCAGGCAGATGGTTTCTTTTGCAGATGTGCTGCAGATACTCATAACAAGAAAAGGCCATTTCAAGGACAAAACAAAGAAACAGACAGAAAACGGAGGCACTAAATGTGGATAAGGAGAAAAGTGGAGACACAGACAAGGAGCGAAGGCGTTGATTTCAAAGGTGAAGACAGATGTGTGAAAAATTCCACTGCAGAGCAGAGCCTTGAGTTGATTAGTCCCACTCTCTCTCTCTCTCTCTCTCTCTCTTTCTCACACACACACACACACACACACAAAACAACAGGTTTAGTCCCTCTACCTTCGCAAAGACAGCGAGTCTAAACCTTACCTTAGACACTGCAATCATAAATTCAAGCCCTTCTATCAACAGTAAGACAAGTCAGTCCTCACAAAGACAAGACTTCAAGAACACACAAGCACAAACACATCTGCCCAGACTTCAGCTGTCACACCTCTGGGACTGTAAGGAGATTTGTGACAGCATTCATAAGCAAGCAAACTGCAACCTCAGAGAGTTGCTTTCGGTTTCTTCTGCAACCGATTCTGATTAGGGCTAGGGCTGGTCCCACTAAAACTGAGATTATAAGCATGTGCGATTAGCATCAGAACACCAACTAACTGGCTTACGCAATGATTGCAAAGTTTACCTTAAAATAAGTTCATTTGTGGCATCAGTGAAAATTCTTGAGTTCATTTGTAAGTTTAAACAAGCGGTATTAACAACCCAATGATATCCAGCCCACATGAAATCCCTGTAGGACCAGAGGAACAGCTTAAAAGGTTGATAAAAATGACTCAGTCTGCCTCAGAAATTCTTGAATCCAAGTTGCAGCTCTGAGTCCCTTTTGAAAGATGAGTTCAGCTGAGAACAAAGCCCACCGAAAAGCTTTGTTTTGCTCCAGCCAAGTGGTCACCATTAAGTGTGTGTTTTTTGTGTGCGAATGTGTTTGTGTGTGTTTGACACAGGATTTCAACCTATTCTACACCCAGTGAGCGGTAATGGTACAGGCCCACTCTACAGTCTGAAGGTTGGGGGTTTTACTCAAAATAAGTGCTAAACTGCACATTATTTGTGACTTTTCCTTTTTTTTTCGCCCCGTAGAAACCAAATGAATTGGCTGCTTTTGCACATAATTGCCATTCAACAGTATGATAATAAACTGTGCATGTGCCCACACAGATTCTTAAATCTCATATACCACAGATTGTAAGTAATATGTATATCTTCCACCCTTTAAAAGTTGTAGCCCGCTTTGCAATTTTTGTCAAATTTATAGCAATGCAATTTCTAGTTTTGTGATGCAGTGTAATTCTGTCTTGTAATCTTTTGACTCATATGTCTTTCCTCATATGTGTTTAATAAAGATGGCTAAAATGTAATCAGAGGTCTAGTGATCCAGGAGTAGTCCAGTTTTCACATAACGGGATGTCCTTTCTTTTGTTGTGATGCTTTTTACTGGCAGGCATTTTGGAAGTAAGGTCTGCTGTAATGTTCAAACATACACTATATGGACAAAGGTATTGGTCTATACCTCTTAATCTTTGCATTCAGGTGTTTTCAGTGCCATTGTCATAGGGAAAGAATTGGTTATTCTAAAGAGTTCAATGAATCTAAGTGTAATACTGTAACAGGGTGCCAGCACTGCAAGTCGTCAGTTCATGAATTTTCTTCCCCCATAGATATTTGTCCATCATCTTTAAGTGGTTATTCCGAAGTGGAAGTGTGTTGGAACCACAGCAGAGTGCAGACCATGTAAAGTTACAGAACAGGATGTAAAAGCCACCAATGCTTTGCTCACTCAGTAACTGCAGAGCGCCAAACCTCCGCTGGCATTAACATCAGCATAAAAACTGCGCTCTGGGAACTTCATGCCATGAACTTTCATGGCCGAGCAGCTCCTATGGGTCAGAAATCGATTTGGTAACACCGTCATAACCACCAGACAGCTACAACTGCCAAATATTGTCTCCTGCTGCTATTGTGTCTGTGCACTTTGTGATCACATGAACTAAAATCCTTTAAGACATTAACAATATTTTGATTTTGGGCTACTAAATTTGCCAAATCCAATATGTGAGTGGTGACTCCTTCTTAAGGAAGCACCACTCACACATTTGATTTGGCAAATGTTGACACTGGATGCCCTCGCTGATTCAACCCCCAAGGGATCAGTGCCTTGTCCAGGGATCTTTTGCTTCCTAGGCGAATGTGTAAACTGCTACACTATAAATTTACCGCAACTTGTTGTGACGCTTTAAGTTCATAAGATGCACAGTAAGGGCATGAAAATGAACTTTTAGATGCACAATGAATATGATGTGTATTGTCCCAGGATAAAACAATAAATAAATGCAAAACCAGTGCTAATGCAGCTGTGTGTCTTCAACAGAAAGTGACTTAAGAAGCTGCCCTAATTAGTTCTACGTCTTAAGAGGTGGGCATTCTGTGTGTGTGTTTTTACCTCCTCTGACACTGTAAACAACAAACCATTAGCGAGATGTCAGCAACACAAGTACCTTGAGGTAATTTGTTAATTTGGCAAACAAATGCTATAAGCTGGCTATTTGGTTAGCAAGTTCAGTTTACTTCTGTGAAGAAACTAAATCTTTGGGCTGAGTTGGGGATTACTGGCAGTGGGGGTGGGGGGTTAAAGGAGAGGGGGAGGGGAGGAGAAAGGTGGTGAGAGATTTGAAAGGGAGTTCTTGCTTCTTGTTGAGTCCAGCTGGGCTGGAGGGCCTTTGGAGCACAATGAGCTCAATGAGCTGCAGAACCAACTAACAAACTAATGGCCCGCCCTCTGTGACTACACCCATGCACATACACACACACACACACTGTGGAAATAACAGAGGACGGTGGGATAGAAGGGCTGGGTAGGGGGAAAGAGATGGATGCAGGAGGGGGGAGAGGAGACGGATGAAGGGGCAGGATTGGGGGCTATTTAGAAGAAATGGGGGAAATGAGAGAGAGAGAGAGAGAGAGAGAGAGAGAGAGAGAGAGAGAGAGAGGAGGATTA
>VUQG01016129.1:0-12249 GCA_015106755.1 Etia nguti | reverse complement strand
GAAAAAAAAAAAAGTGAGGAAAAAAAAAAAAAAAAAAGGGAAAAAAAGAGAGAGAGAGAGAGAGAGAGAGAGAGAGAGAGAGAGAGAAGGCAATAAAGGATGGAAAGTGGAGATTGTTTTGTCGAGGGCGGATCTGCAGCGAGGTTCATCCAGACATTTGGGATTATTCCACCAGGTGCATAAAAATGTGCCATGGGATGCGTTCCTTTGCTTGGTCACATAATCTTCCAGCGCTGAAGAAATTAGCCTAGTCATCATGAAAGCTTGTGATTATTCAACATCTGCTAGATATTAGAAGAGATTTCCAGAGGTTGTATTGCCTGAGATATTTGACTGTAGGCTACCACTGCACGCCAAGTCTAATAAGATGTTTCCAGGGAAATGAAGTGAAAACAATTCATGTTTCCTGATATATTTAACAAACCTCTTGATGATCAAACAATATTGGTTTTCAGTGAGTAGGAAGGACGTCTAAGAGCTGTCTGAGGGTTATAAGAACTGGATGGAAGATTGAGTAGGAGGTAGATAGTAGAGCTGACTAATCCATAATTACAACATCACCAGTGGATGTGAGTGGATTTCCTGATTAAAACAATTGCATTGCACTGACATGTGCATGTGTGCCTGTGTGCGTCTGTGTGCATGCACTTGTGTGCTTGTGTGTGCTCCTACAACCTCTACACACTCGCACACTCAGCCTATTGAAAAACTCATGATTAAGTGAAGTCATTCCTCCACAGCCCCACACAGCCTCCTTCAGATAAGAGGCTACAACTACTAGTGGAAAAAAATAAAGGGAAGGGAGGAGGGAGGAGACCTGATGAACATCTGCTCCCATTTTCCTCCCCTTTTTTCACCCCCACCCCACCTCGCCACCTTCCCATTTTCACAATGTACCCCCCTGCGTCACTCGCTTGTGTGCGCGTGTTTGTGTGTGTGCATTTGTGATTGCGATTACGGAGAGCCTTTTGGTTTGCGTTCCGCAGAGGGTGTTTGGACTTGGGAGATTCCCTGTAAACGGTGAGTGTACGGTTCACGCGTGCGCAGCACGTTCTTCTGCTGTTGCCCTCATTGCGAGTGGTATGCAGTCGCTGTTTCATTCAAACTTTGTGTATTTCTTCTGTGATGAAGTGTTGTAAAAGTTATTATAATTGTTTTGCAGTGATAAATAAATAAATGGCATCTTTACACCTTTTGAACTGAAAAAGCGCCATTAGAAAAGTGACTGCACTTAATTTGTAAATAAACAGAACCTATAAGTCTCAGTAGTTTCTTTTCAATATGACCCCACTCTCAACCAAACACACACATGCACACACACTCCCAGAGGTACCGCACAGTTGGGCTCTACTCAGAGGTCAAAGGTTAGAATCTAAACTTTGACCTCTGACATCACACCCTCCCTCTCTACCTCTCCCATCCGCTGGAATTCACTCATGTGCATTCAATTAGGAAGCAAGAGAAGAAGGATGGAGAAAGTGTGCTAACAAGATAACAGCAACACATGTCTGCACAAACAATGAGTGAGGGTGGAGAGTGAGGGTGGAGAGTTGAGATGCTAGTTCTTTGAACTTCTGTGTTTTCAAGGAAAGTAGGAAGGAAAAGTAGTCAGCTGTGTTTGTATTTGTATGTACACAAGCACTACCACTAGCATAGATGCGGAGGCATATCATGTGACAGAAAGTCTGCGAACAGTGATGTCACAATCTTTGCCCTTTAACTGGTGCACTTTTCAGTGCATTGGGATTTACTAGCTCCAGGCAAAGGAACTTTTATTCGTACAATACAATATTACATGTCAGATCTGACTCATGTTAATGTTTTTAACCGCAGTAGTGTAGCTGCACTGTACCTCCTGTCTCATTCTAGTTTTTATTTGATCTTAGAGTTTCATTGTTATTTATTATTATTCCTGTTTTTGTCTTTTGCCCTGTGTTGGTTTTATGCCTCGTCTTTTACGGAATAGAATGAGATCTAAAATGCTGTGTTAAATAATAATATTCAAGTTGTATGAAATAGCAAGACAGAGGTATCTGTGGTGATCTGTTACACAGTTAGTCTCACTCATTCCAAAGTAACTTAACATGAAGTGATTTTACTATCACCTCAGCAGCATTAGCTGTAGGCCCTGTTACACGTAGAATCTGTAAACTTGTGTGATGATCCCATTGTTTGGAAAGTTTCAGAGACAGGAGGGCAATTCGATATTTACCTACCGTATGCTTGCTGGTGTTTGCTGTGGTTTGCTAACGGCTGCTGAAGTAAAGAATAACTGCATACCAGCGCCACGACTGATAACTGATATTACCGTCAAAACTCGCACATTAAATCAGACTGATTATATGGGATGATACTCCAAAAGGTCTCAAAAAATCTTTCTAATTATTATAATCTCAAGATTACATCTGTACTCTAATGTGATCTGTAAAGACTCCATGCCACAGTGTAGCTTTGTTCTAGCTATGATTTATTTATGAGAAAAGGAAAAATGACGAAAGCTCGTAGTTTATGTTATGCCCTTGTGACAGATTGTTCCAGTAACATGAATGAAAAACTTGTGGAATCTAATATTTGGCAACAGGGTTAGAAATTGGTTATGCAGCTTCTTCTGTTAATTCACCAGAAGGGGGAGATGTTGCACTATTTCCAAGTTGGTGTTGGTGGACTCCAAAACTGAGTGCATTAGATTACTTTGGCTAAATCAGGTTCGATATAGAGTATAGAACCTGACTCATCTACCATCCATAGGCAGGCAGATGTTATTCCTCATCAGACTTTATATAATACTTGTTTAAAAGTCTGCACATACTATTTCACTCACTCAAACATGCAGTTTTCTGACAAACACAATGAAAAGGCCATAGTAGGAAACTAGAGCTGCTGAGGTCACACAGAGACTGACAGAAAGGGGAACTTGTACCTGGAAACCCTCCAGACATCAGTGTGAGTATGTGTTTGTGTGCATGTGTGTGTGCACGCTACACAGCCCCTATGAACCCAAAGCAAAACAAACAGCTAAATCTTTGTTTCGATAACAGAGGGGTAGTTTATCACTCTGTGTATTTGTCGGTCTAATGTGTAACCAGAAGGAACAGCGGTGAGTTAAAATATGGTCCATTCAGGAAACAGTCTTGAGCAACTTCTCATTTCTTATATATATTTTGCCTCCAAGGAGCCAGGGTTTCTTGTTTTTTTCCCCCCACAATGGACTTGAGCAATAGTTTTCTAGATTTTCTTAAGGTTTTTTCCAGTTCTTGTACCTGAATATTTTCAGAATTGTTTTTTAGGTTTGTAGGTGTGGTTTTTTTTTGTGTTTTTTAAAAAAAAGTTGCTTAAGACTGACCTATGAATCATTCAAGCACAAAAAAGGCACCAAAGTTAAGCAGTGTTTTGTCTACACATAGCAGACAACTTAGAAAAGAACCAATCTGAAATTGTGTATCTTTAGGAAATTTGTTACAAACACAATCGAATCTGTGAATTCAGTCGAATCTATGAAAAATGCCAAAGTTAATGCTGTTTGACAGGAATAAGATAATATTTTTCTAAACGGGGTGAATCCCAAAGAGCTGTTAGCTGAAAACATGGCTGTGAAGCCATTCTTAAGGAAGGGAAACAGGAGGAAGAGACTTGGGTATGTGAAATTACACAAGAACTGGACTGAAAGTCATTGGCAACAGGTTTTACAAATTAATGAATCTGAACCAGAAATCTTTGGTTCAGTACATCAGTGAGTGTCTACAGTCATCTCTAAAAAAACAGTCAAGGCTTCGTCATTGTTTGGGACTGTTTGGGACGGCACTGGTGTTGACGATCAAAATGGATGGAATTATGAATGCAGAAAAGTACTGTCAGATTTTGATTCAGCATGCGGTACTATCTGGAAAGGATCTGATTGGCAACCGCTCAATTTTTTAGCTTGACAATGATCCCAAGCACACTGCCAATGCAGCAAAAGCATACCTGGACAGAAAAACACACAGTATTGAACAGCATTGGTCATGGATTTGCCTCCCTAGAGTCTGGACCTCAACATGATATAAGCAGTGTGTGACAGAGAACAGAAGAAAAGGCAGCCAACATTCAAAAACGATCTTTGAGTGTCCTTCAAGAAGCCTGGAGAACTATTCCTGAAGACTACTTAAAGAAATTACAAGAAAGCTGACTAAGAGAGTTTAGGCTGTGTTGAAGAAAAAAGTCATAATATTGAATTTGTACAAACTTTATTCCTGCCTTATGTACTGTATTTCTATCTATGTGTGCATGTGTTTCAATAAATCAATGCACCCATGCCAAAGATAAGAATAAATTAGGGGTGGCTGAAGACTTTTGCACAGTACTGTACAAGCAATGTCCTCAAAGATGCCCCCTGAGCCCCCTGAGCACTTATCTAAAGCTCCTATTCTGGTGACTTTCATCAGATCTTAGCACGAGAAATTCATTTTGAGGAGACAAAAAAAAAGTCAAACTAACATGAACATTATGTGCTCGTCACACAGAGAGGAAGGCGTGGGAGGAGGAAAGGACAGACAAAGGTGAGAAAAACATAAATAGAAGGCAGAAAAGAGAGACTTTCTCATGAAAGTTTTACCATGGGTAATTTCACAGATTTTTGTCTATTTTTAAAATTCACATGAATGAAAAAAATATGGAAACATAGCAATAATTATAAAAGACTAACAAATGTAACATTAAAAGTTTGCCGCTCAGTTCTTAATGTGGGCTTTAGTGGAAAAATAGTTGTGTAAAGTAGCTTTTTCTGAACTTTAGCTAAAACCTTAGAAAGGGATTTTGTTGTATGCAAAACACCACGCAGCTGCCAGAGAGGAAGAGGACCACTAACGTAAAACAAGTACAGACTGATGTCAGGTGTTTGGGCAATGAAGCACAGCCAAGCCTAGAACGAGCGTCATAAGTGGTGAGAAGTTTTTATTTATTGAAGCTGTTTAAAGAGGAGGACAGATAAAAACACCACTCCGTTGCTAGTCTGCGATGTGAGGCGCTCTTGTTTGCAAAATTCCCTTGCCCTTTGGTTTACTGGTTTTGTGTCAGGACTGGTAAAGACGGGTGAAAAATAAACCCAAGTCATCGATTCTGGAGTTCTTGTGGCCACCAGAAGACAACGGGAATGTTCAGGGTTTGACGTGCTGTGGGGAAACAGTGTTCATTCCTGTTACATCTGCTTAGCAGAGGTCATGGCAGGAGTTTTTTCCAGGTTAAAATGCCCCCTCCATTCAACATAAACTTTCATTAAAACCATACAAAAGTGGCTTTCTTTTGGTTTTACTTGCTGTTTGCTTTCAGTTTCACACACGGCCTGATACAGGCACCAAGAATGCCCTTTTAGGGTAAACAAAAAGATTGGTTTGTGTATTTCAGAAAATTTCTGCTATTCAGAGTTGAACAGAACTGACTAATGGAAACTGAGTTTGAAAATGGGTCAGCACTATACAATTCAAAACTTTATGTTACATCTAAATAGTATTATCATCACGAGGCTAACTTTGTGTGTTTACACGTAGTTGTGCGTGCTTTCCAGTGTTTGACCCTATGTAGACAGAAGTGGGACAGCAGGTCTTCTGTTAGAATGTGTATTTATAACTCCCTCAGAGGATTTCAGCAGTGTTTTTTACTCCCGTTGCATTCCAGTCTCTTATTCACGTCAGCTGTGGGAGGTTGATGTGAATATATTGTAAGCCTTCTCCTTCTTCTTCTTTTTTTTAACCTTCCACTGAAGTCAAAGTTTATGGCGGCTGATGTCTGGATGCGTCTCTGTGCAGCTAAAAGTGTGCCAAAAGATGATGAATACTCGTCTGTATATTCTCACATTTGTTCTCGTCCGACTGTATCCAGGCAATGGCTCATAATATTGATGAGCGTATTTGATCAGAGGCATATTGATGGATCTCAAGCCACATACCAGATGATGTCTTTCACCTTTTTTTTTTTAAACATTTATTTATATGTTGGTATCCAGGAAATTTGATAGAAACAGTCCTTTCTGCATTCACCTGTGTGCCTCATGCATGCATTCAGGTGTTATTTTCTTTTACTTCCACTTCCTTGTCCTGTCTATCTACTTCTTATTGCTATAAGAGCTGAGATGTAACTGCATGTCTGCATGTATATCCTTGTATGTGTTTTCGTGATGAGAAGTGTCTCTACCACACTGTTTCCTGTCATAACTTCCCCCTGTAGTTTCCATGTTTTGTACCAGACAGCAAGTCTTTTAATATGTCTTTGAATCATACGGATGATGTTACTTATTGTTTCAAGATGTTTCAGTGTCTTTCAGAAAGCATTTTTATAGTCTTATATATATATATATATATATATATATTCACATATAGTTGCTGTACAGAAAAAAATGTTTTCAAAGTCTGACCTGGATTAATAAAGCAAATACTTGTATTATGATTCACTGATCACACATTTTCATATTCTTTATTCACCATATTACTTTTTAAAATCTTTATTACTTCAGAGAAAATTGTAATGGCCTACATCTTAAGCCTTGATTGTACTTTCCACATCCACGAGTTTGCTCGGGTCTGCTCGGGTTTGATTGATATAAATTTCATCATCAGCCACTGAGAGAGAAGGTCTAGACCATTTTTGGAGAATTTATATTGCAATCCACCAACTATGCATGTGTCCCAGGCAGTGGACTTCAAGCAGACTTCAGAAATGTATAACAGGTACAAACACTCGTTGTTTGGGTCTTCAGCTGTCTGTATTCGTGTCTGCAACAGAGTATAATCAAGGCATTAGATGGATATATCTGTCTCTTTGATCGAGAATTTTTATATAGCTTGTATTCTCTCAAAGATGGAGTAATCCAGCACTTTATATAATTTACAACTGCAATTCAGTTGTCCTTGGATGGGTAGCCTTGAGCTGTTTCTGTGTGGTAGTTTTCTTGCTGGTTTCCTAAAGTATTTAATATTGATTATGGGTTGGAGGTTTACATTACGTTCTCAGGTATAAGCAAAGTAATCAGCCACACTTGGCATTAGCATTGGTTTTGTCTTTTAATATGTCTTTTTGCATTTAAGTTTTGGAACCAGCAAAACCTGACCCCACCAGCAATACAAGGTGGGGTCAAAGGTCTTTGGTGGAATCCTTAGACTTTACATGAAAGATGGGCACAGATTCTCAGTCTTAAAAGTCAAGTTCAGCGCCATAGACCTGCATTTTCTCTAATGGCCAACAAGGGGCCACTCCTCTGGTTGCAAAAAGAGTCAGATTATATAAAAGCATATGAGACAATGGCCCTACTTCCCACTTACTTTCTGTCTTCAAAGCCGTGTCCACACAGGAGGAATTTTGCAGCAATGTGACCATAGCAAGAGAATCACATACAGCAAGTTCAAGTAAATACAGCTGAAATAACTGCAGACAGGACCCAATATGAAGTGACTGAAGTGACTGCTAGTGAGAGCGCAGAATATTGACTGACATATGATCTAGCGCTAAATACATTACAGGGTTGCCTAGGCAACTAGAGCCTGGAATGTCCACAAGAGACCAACAGTCAACTTCAAAGTGATGAGCGATGGGGAAATGGCTTCCAGTGTGGACTCGGGTTTGGTAAACATTTTCCTGTTTGTGATCTCAGTTGTTAGTGTTACACGATATTGAATTCAGCATGATATTCACTTTGTAAACTATGTTCCCATTAACAGTATGTTTGTAACAGTATGTTACCCAGCTTTTATTCACAGTCTATGAATGGGTCACTAAAACACTGAAACACAATGGAGGCCTTTTCAAAAGGCTGCTGCTTCTTTTCTATTTGCACCCAAAATTGCATCTCAGCATTACATAACCATAGTAATCATGAAAACATCAGCTCAAGGTGACTAGTATATGTGTGTGTTGGGTGTGCTGTGGTAGAGACATTAAGATGACAATGCATCTCTTGGAAGAACTATTGAGAAAGACCATTGTTCTCTGTTACTGACCAGAACCAGTTAGCATGTACTTGCACTGCTAGCTAAGCACTTGACACAAAGTGTCATCAAGTCTTCTGCTTCCTCTTTTTCACAGCCGTCACCACATTAAATGTACCTCATGAAATTAGTCACTTCCCTAAAGTTCAACTCCATCTGTATGTCTGCATGTAACTTGTGCCTACTTCCCAATTTGAGCAGTAGCAGTTAAAAAACAAGACTTGGTCCACTCCCGTAACAGCATTTTTTTGCTGCATCGAGTCTGTAATTTTTTTAACCGTAGGATGGGAGGAGGCTGTGAGGAGGACTCTAATCTGTACACCTGAAAGCAGTAATTGTGAGACAAAGAGGTGCTAATTTTTGTTTTTCAACACAAGACATAATTATTATTGGGCTGATGAACTGTAATGAAGAAGAACACAGTTGTGTATAATTTTTATTATTGGACTTTACTTTGCATAAGTCACAGTTCAAACTAATCCTCTTTTTATTTTATGCCGGGTCTTGGTGCACTTTTACCTGATAATTTTCTTGTTAACTGCCTCTTATTTTCACAAGGTTTATGCAACATCTGGGTGGTGCTGTTGTGTCTGAGATGACCATATGAAGGGTATCAACTCCCAGTGACATCATACAGAGCCAAAATTAGAAAACACTGTCTGGATCAGAGTGTTTAAAGCAGTCTGAAGCCTGAGCTTTTGGGCTATAAGAATATGACTCCTTTGCCATCGACCACTGCAGCAATGTTGACATGACAGAAAATCAGGAAAAGCATAATAAATCCCCTTTAGCTATATATGAATCAAACTGTGGCAATCTTATGACTGACAGTCCAAGCTTAGGTCAAAATGAAAACACTTGGGTCAGACACTTGTAACACTCATCCTTTTGTGTGTTTTATTGCATAGATGTCCATTATGCACGCTATTCATTTCTTTTGTTTCTGTCCTGCCTTTTTCTTCCTCCTTTCCTCTCTTCTCTGTTTCAGTGATGCTTATTTTTATAAGAAGGAATTCTGCTGGTCTCGGCACTGCTAGTGTCACCATGGTATGTATTCCTAGGAGGCCAGCCAACGCTAAGCACACATATGCCATACCCATTCCTTTCCTTTTAATAACCAAACTCCACACACACAGCTAACACACAGGGAAACACACACACATGCACGCACATACACACACACACCCACCTTGCTAACCACTCAATTTTCTGCCCACCTGTTTAAACATAGCAGTGTGTATATGTATATGTGCGTACGTGTGCATGTGCTTCCTCATAAAGAGGCCTATTGTCCTCCTGGCTGTAATGTGTGCGCTGTGTCATGAATTGGCTCTGCACCCACAAAGACCACTGCTGATTTTAGCTTAAAAATAAAACATACGACCTAAAATAACATGGCCACTGACAAGAAGCAGCTGACCTTTACTGCTGCTCCCTCAGCATCGTGGCTTTGGTGCTTTAAGGGTAAGGATGTAAATCACAATGTTTTGCAAGTGAAAAATGAGAATACTGTCTGCTGCAGAGATAAACTATTTAGAAATGAGATTATGTTTTTGAGGTTGTTATTATTATTATTGTTTTTTTTAAATGAGAATATTTTATATATTTCTGTAATTCTGGTATAAATGAGACCTACTTTTTAATTTTAAATAAATCTTTTAAAAAGTCACATTATTTAAGTCATTCATTACTCATTATCTTCTTTTTATAGATTTATTTTTCTAACCACACCGAGTCAAACTCACAGACCCCTCTTTTATCTCTGTTTGTTGTTACAAAGTGATAGAACTGTGAGATGAGCAAAACTTTATGTAGGATCCTTTGCTTCAGCACTAATGAATGAAAATTCTTCTGCCTCCTGAAGACAGCATTCTGAGAAATGAACATGAACAGACTAAGAAATGAACAACCGTAATATGGTCAAAATCATCATCATGACGTCATGATTTTGTGTAGTTAGTATTGTGAACATGTTAGCAAAAGGTCTCTTGTTTGGACATTCAGCAGATACTGATACTGCTGACCACCTAACAAACTGAATTTCCTTTTAAACATTTCTTTTCTAACTATGTGTGAAGGATCAAAAGTCTTCCCTCACCCCTCTACACCAAAATAGGCTGAAATTCACACAGAGGGTGGTGATAAATCTTTGACTATTAATAAATGGAACTAAAAATACTTATTTACAAAAAAGATTTTTGAAGTATAGTATTGACTAAATGTCAAAATGTTGTGGTTAGTGCAGTGTACTTGGCTGTGGTGAATTGGGTGGGTGGGGGGTGGGCATGTGAACGAGGGCATCTGAAGCTGTGGTGGAAAGGAAATCATTGAGCAACCTTTTATTTATCGTACATAAACCCACATGAATACCACCCTCTGCACAACTCATGCTACAGCAGCACTAAAGAAAACAGTAGCTGGACAAATGAATTTGCGAATCTGCTTCTTTTGATATGTCTTTTTTCCTTTTTAGGAGGAAGAAACCTATTAAAAACCTCTTAAAAACCTCTTAAAAATTACACACAACTGTGTTCTTAAAAAGGAACCTCTTTCTAGTCCCCATCAGTATTTTTGCTGTGTCATTTTGAATTAACTGAAGGCTTTTCAGATAGTTTTTTTTTTTTTTAACAACCTGATAATAATGAATTACAAAACACAATTCAATTCAGTTAAGTTGTATTTATATATTGCCAAATCATTACAAGAGTTTCCTCAAGGGCCTGTATTTTGGTATTTTGTAAGATAGAGGCCTTACAATAATAGAGAAAAGACCCCAACAATTAGATGACCCCCTGTTAGCAAGCACTTGGCGATTCTTGGAAGGACAAATTCTTTAGAGGAAGAAACCGCAGACAGAACCAGCCATCTTACATGACTGGTTGGGAGTTAGAGGAGGGAGACAGTAAAAAAGACAGACTGTGGAAGAGAGCCAGAGTTTAATAATAGCTAATGATTAAAGGCAAAGTGGTGTATAAATACACAGAAAGTGTGAAAAGAGGTGAGTGAAGAAGAAACGCTCAGTGCACCATGGGAAACCCCAGCCACATAGGCCTATTGCAGTGTAACAAAGTGTTCAAAATAGGATTACAAGTAGAGAGGGTTTCTGTCTCCTGACTTCAAACCTGGAACTGGTTTCACAGAAGAGGGGTCTGAAAGCTGAAGGCTCTGCCTCCCATTCCTCCCAACCACAAGTAAGCCTGCTGTCCCAGAACAAAGCACTGCTGGGGTGATAGGGTACTATAAGATAAGGCCCTGATTATTCAAGGCCTTGTATGTGAAAAGAAATATTTTAAAAGTTGATTTTACAATTAACAGGGAGCCAATGAGGAGACGCTCATATGATAGAAATATGGTCTCTCCCTCTCTCTGGTCCCTGTCAGCATTCTTGCTGTAGCATTCTGGATCAACTAAAGGGTTTTAACAGTTTTTAGAACAACCTGATAATAATTAATTACAATAGTTAACCTAGAAGTAATAAAAGCACAAACTAGTTTGAGATCAGGAACATTACTTTAAAACAGGATTTTTCTAATTTTAGAGATATTTAACAAAGCAGTCCTACATATTTGTTTAATATATGCACTGAAAGAGATATTGTGGTCAAAAAGGAGCCTAAAATTTCTCACAGTGTTACTGGTTGCCAAGATAATGCCACCCCAAGTAAGTATCTTGTTAGACACCAGGTTTCTAACACCTCAGTTTTATCTGAATTTAGAAGCAGAAAATTAGCAGTCTTCCGTGTCTTTATGTCCTTTGATAACTGGACATTTTCATAATTGGTAATTAGTTGGTGTGTGTCATCCACCCCATCTAGCTTCATGGATAAATAAAGCTGAGTATCATCTGCATAGCAATGAAAATGTATCCTAGACCTTGTAATATTACTGCCTAAGGAAAGCATAATAATGTAAATAGAATTGGTCCCACCAGAGAGCCTCGTGGAACTTCATGATTAATGTTAGTGTGTGAAGAAGACTCCCCTTTTACATTGGACTCTGTTAAATAGGTATGATTCAAACCACTGTACCACAGTTCTATGTTTGTTTGTTATTCTGTGTCTCATCTGATGCTCAATGTTCCCTTTTAATTTCCCCCTTGGGAACAAATAAAGTGGCGTGTTCTAAAGTATTGTGTGAAGTTTAACAGCACAACACATAGAGCTGAGACTACTGATTGAGTGTCATGGTCCGTGGGAGTGTCCGGGAGTTTCCATCCGTGGCTGCTGGTCCCCTCTCCTCCCCTTTGGGGTGGAGCCTTCCACATCTCACCTGGACCTCATTCACATGCAATCAGCAGG
>VUQG01016128.1:0-11716 GCA_015106755.1 Etia nguti | reverse complement strand
ACACAATGGACAAATACAAATAAATAGACTCCTGTACTCTCATACACACAATAATAACCACTAGCACTTTATATAACCTCTGTAGAAATTATCCACATATTTCACTTATCTTAACTGCAATACTGTAAATGCTGTATAGACAATCATTCTGCCCAAGTCCATTCCCTAGAAGCTCTCTTTGATTCAGAAGCTGAGCTAAATTTATTTTCACAACCTTGCCATAAGCCTGAACCTGCCTCTCATTCTCCTCCCATATCCCTATCTCCATATCCATATCAGCTGTCATCAGTCTTGTCTCAAATCTGCCACACAGGCTTGGAGACCGGATTACACTTAATGGTAGATTAAGTGTAATCCGGTCTCCAAGCCTTGCGAACCCCCTGATCTGTCCTCCATCCCTCCATCTGTGTATCAAGACTTGAGAGAAGTTTTGAGTAAAGATCTGGCCCTCTCGCTTCCACCTCATCCTTCGTATGACTCTGCCATTGACCTCTTGCTCGAAGCTCCCTTACCCACCAGTCGTCTCTATAGCCTGTCTAAGCCCGAACGTGAAGCAACCATCCACCTCACCCCTTGGAGCAGGATTTCTTTTGTGGAAAAGCGAAATGGAGAGACAGAGGAATCTCTTTGTCCATGTATTAATTTAGTTGATTAAATAACAGTGAAAAACAAATATCCACCTCCTCTCCTTACATCCGCATTTGAGCTGCTCCAAGGAGTCACCATCTTCTCTAAAGTGGACATTGCCTGCAATGCTTATCACTTGGTCAGAATCGGGGAGGGAGACAAATGAAAGACCACATTTAACACTCATTATTTTGAGAACTGTGTTATGCCATTCAGTCTGACTAATACCATTCATTTTTTTCAGGCACTCATTAACGAAGTGTGCTTCAGCTTGAGGTCGCAAACAGATGGCTGGACATCCTCCTTCAGGATGTTTTGTTAGAGACCAGAGTTCATGGTTCCATTTACCACAGCAAGTCTTCCAGGTCATGAGGCAGCAAAACAGCCCCAGACCATCACATTACTACCACCATATTTTGCTGTTGGTATAATGTTCCTTTTCTGAAATGCTGTCTTAGTTTTATGCCAGATGTAATGGGACAAACACCCCAAAAAGTTCAGCTTTTGTCTTCTGTAGTTTCCCAAAAGTCTTGGAGATCATTAAGATGTTTTCTGGCAAAACTGAGATCAGCCTTTATCTTCCTTTTGCTCAGTAATAGTTTTGGTCTTGGAACTCTCCCATACAGGCCAGTTTTGCCCAGTCTCTTTCTTATGGTGGAGTTATCAACACTGCTTTTTACTGAGGTAAGTGAGGCCTTTGTTCTTTAGATGTTGTTCTGGTGTCTTTTGTGATCTCTGGGATGAGCCGTCGCTGCGCTCTTGGTGTAATTTTATTTGGCAGGCCACTGCTGAGAAGGTTCACCACTGTTCCATGTTTTCAGCATTTGTGGATGATGGCTCTCACTGTGGTTCATTGGAATCCCACAGCTTTAGAAATGGCTTCATAATGTTTTCCAGGCTGAGAGCTCTCAATTAATTTGTTTCTTATTTGTTCCTGAATTTCCTTGAATTGCAGCATGATATCTGGCTTTTGAGGATCTTTTGTTCTACTCCGCTTTGTCAGGCAGGTCCTGTTTAAGTGATTTCTTGATCGAGAACAGATGTGGCAGTAATCAGGCCTGGTTGTGGCTATACAAATTGAACTCAGCTTTCTAAAGATGTGATAAACCAGTTAACTTATTTTATAACACCGGGAGGGGTGGGGGGGGTCACTTTTTCACACCGGTTCATGTAGGTTTGGATTTTTTTTCCCCCTTAATAATAAATACCTTAATATGGATCTGTTTTTAAGGACAGTCATATCAGAGATGGTGCTGTCACAAGTATGCAAGATACATGAAACATGGATGTATATACCAACAGCTCAGCTTCAGTTAGGTTCAGTCAGTTGCAACCTGGTGGCACTAACTGAACCAGTTCTGAAGTGTAGGAGGTAATTCATTTGTGTTCGGTAAACAAAATATCAGTCCCATCACTGATTAAAACTAATAAACCACATACATCTATGCACAGAATATATTTGAGTTTTCTAAGTGATTTAAATGGTGAAAATGGGTTTAAAACAAAGATTGAAAACATATTTCAAGACATAAATCTTGCATTTCTTTCATTTATTGGTACATATTCTTGTATTTTACATGATATGGATGCATATCTTTTTTTACATTTTATAATATTAACACATAAATATTTTAGTGTAGACACTGGTTTAAGACTATGCCTGATATCTTTCTTGGATGCATTATCATGGATCAACTATCAACAAAAATCAATGCAAAGCTTCTTTTTGAGGAAACAAGAAACCCAAGTCAATCTAAGTACGTGTATGTAAATTTATGTTATAGTTTATATTTCATTTTTACAAAGGAATCATATTATTTTTCTGGTAGATTATTACAAATTAGCCTATCTACATAAACTATCGACTCAGATACTAAATAACAATGGTTTTTAGCGATTGTAACATGTGACATTTGCAGTTAATTTGGGAATTTAATTAATTTTAGGAACTTTGAGTACAGAGTTGAAAGAGTCGTTTACTTTTAGTCATGATTGTCATTTTCATATATAGAAATTCTCTACTTAACAGAGTCTCTTCTGTTTACATTTACAAGCACAACCAATTGCTGGGACATCATTTGAAGTTGTTAGATGTGCCATCACTTTGTTTTGGTTTCCTACCTTCACCACGTACTTAATAAGTATAACAGCAACACAGCAATTGAAAAAAGGGGCCCTATACCCAAGTTCAGCATACCTAGGACAACTTTCCATTTACATATAACTGAGGCCATTATGGTTCTCACTCATATTTCAAGGTAGCATAGCCTGGGCCTAGCCTGGGGACCCATACTGGATGTGTACTGTTGGGATTTATGTTTATCTGTAAGGCTCCGTATCAGTTCAAGGAAGGCTGATATGGATAACAAAAAGATCTTCTGGTCAAAATAACTACAATGTGTTAAATGATGGTTAAAGAGAAGAGGCAGAATCATTTAAAACAAAGCCAGAGTGTTAAAGAACCTGAGACTGGACCAGTGGCTGCAGAGTCCACACCTATGTTTCCACTTCTACATCCTTTCCTGTTAATGAACTCAACTCAACCAATGATAAAGAATGAGGAAACTACATTAAAGCGCCTCCAGGAGCTTTTAATAGTTAAACAAAGGGAAATTGACCCATTGAGACAACTGTTGGAAGAAGAAGCAGCCCAAAGACTGGAGATGTGTCAAAAACAGGATCAACATTGCAAAGAAATGGAAAAATTGACAGAAGAAATGCTGAAACATCAGGTGGCAGAGAAGAACACGGAGGCCGCCAACACAAAGGCGAGGCCTGGACAAATATTGCTAACACCTGTGAATTTGAAGACAGAGATACAATAGCAGCAACAACAGCCATGCCCACCAGCTCCAGCAACGTGGGGAATGCCTCCCAACCAGGGCATTGTGCATCATCAGCAAATATCATGGTGAGGAATCCAAACAAGAAGGAGCACGCCCACCAGCTTCAAACAAGTGGACACCTGCTACAATGAGGACACTGGAAGAGGAAATGCAAACGTGGACAAAGAGACATACCGTTCTGTATGCGACAGCCTAAAGCGCGACCACAGCAGGAGGAAGCAGTTCCCTGCAAGGAAGGAGATCCCTTCAAAACCACCAAACAAGCCCAAATCAAGTTGCAGCTCTTGCCCCTCCTGATTATTCTGAATTATTTTAGTTGGATGTTTCTGAAAAAGGTGGCATTGTAAATGCTGTCCTTTTTCAGAAACTTCTGTTAAATACACTAAAAGACAGAGGCAAGACAAAGGCAAAAAGTAATGCAGTTAATGCAGATTCAGTAGCACTCCATCAACAGAGAAGAAAGATGGATGTTGAATTTTTTTAAAAACTATTTAGTGAAGATGAATGCTTCTGAGAGAGACAAGGACACATTTCGAACACTTCTAAGTCTTTAACGTTCTTCTCTTAACTTGTTATTGCAACTTTAATTCCTGTCCATTTGACCTTAAAACCGATCTTTTTTATTAACATTATTTTACTGTGTTTCTATGTACGGAGAATTTGCCTTTCGATCTCATCCTGCAGCTTTGTCTGTTCTGTGGTACACACTCCGGTACACTAGATGGCGATCTGCGTGTTTCCTGTTGGTGCAGCCAACAGGAAACACGCAAGCATTAGACGGAAAAGGCGCGAAATTTAATATAGCTATCTGTGTTTTTAGCAGCAGAGGTTTCTTTAATCCGCTGTTCCATAAGCTACAGGCAGTTGGTTTTCGCGCATTAGCTAAGAGTTCAAACAAACAAAACAAAAAACACCTTAAACGGCTCCTTTTCGTCAATTTGTATGGACTGTTAAAGTACGTGAACATGCGCACGCTACCAAGTGGGAGGTCCTGCTACACGAGAGACAGGAGTGACTGAGAGGACGTTTAAAATGGCAGCCGACCTACTGTTTCCTGAAAAAACGGGTTTATTTACAACCAGAATCATCTTTATTGCCTCGCCTCCACGTATTGCTAATGATTGACTACCCACGTTGACGAGTACTGCTCGCGAGTGTGCTTTTCACAGCAAATTACTGTCAACATTACAGCCAGATGTCGTACTGCTGTTGGAGTCACCCTGAAATCGCGCAATACTAATATCCTGCTGAGTGTGCGTATGTCGCAGACTTACTATGTTCCTGCATGTTTTCTTGAAATCTTTTATTCTTTTTCGAGCACGAATCGATTTGTGATTTGCTGTTTCTTTTGTCCTCTAAAAATGTTTAATTTTCTTAAGGTTTTTTTCAGAATAGAATACTTTAATTATTGCAATACAAACGCAACATCCAATAAATAGCTAATATGCATGCCTTAGACATGAAAGTTTGAAAAAACATGCACCTGTCTCGTATTATCTGGCAGATTTCACTAGTTTGACTGTAAGTGCCCTCAGCGGGGCTACTGTGATTTGGCCTGAGTGTGTTTTGCTCTTTTCTGTTTTAGGTACAGCCCTTGCTGCCATTTGGAGAGAGGAGACCCAGACAGGGCACTCGTCCCCCTTGCAGTGTGTTTGGTGCGGGACTTCTTACCAAAACAAAGAGCAGTGGTAATATAACTTCGGGGGGGGGGGGGTTCATTTATTTTCTTGGGTGTCCTCTAGCTCTGCCATCTCTTTTAGCTTTGTAATTGACAATTTTCGCTCCGTGCTGCCTTTTTTCCGCTGACACTTTTCTTAATTTAAATCCCCTGGATTTCCTGGAGTATGTAACACTGGCAGATACTTGTTTTATGGATGCATTTTATCTTGGCTTGTTTTTATTAGCCCAAAGCTGTATTAATTATTTTTAACTTTAATGACCTTTTTTGTTTTTGGGGTTGCATTTTAAGGAATTTTGTTTTGGGTTATCTTCTGATATTGTCACATTTAAGAATGATGTGTGATGTAATGCAACCCAATTTTTTAAACTTCTGTAATCTACAACTGGCATTGGATATCTGCTTTTGTGTTTCTATGCATTTCCTTTGGCATTGAAGTTGATCTTAATAAATCACATTGACATTAATGCACACAGTAAAATGTGTTGTGTAATTGATTAAAATCACTTTTCTTCAGGTAAGAAACTGCAGTACCTGTTTGTCAAATTCAACAGGAAGAATGACGAGCAGAAATAACCCTCCAAGAGACAATTTTAAGGTGCTGATTTTCTCCTGTAATTAAGTTTATGAATCAGTTACAACTGTTACAGATGAATTTATGTACAGGTATCTTTTGATTTGTGAAGCTATGGTGTACATACAATACACTGCTTAAACTTAATAATCAACAGTGTAATACAAAATGTGTTAAATTTAATCAGGCAGGGAGCATAAGTCACTGTGAATCAGTTTAATTCGCTTTACTGCAATAAGGGACAACGGGTGCGCTGGAGTGGCAACAAGACCACCCCCAGAAAAATTGTTTACAGGTGTTGAGCACACGCCATTGCTCATATAGATGCTCCATCCTGGAGGAACTTGACTGCCTGTGTGTCCTGAATGTCACTACAGGTATTGTCTCATGGTACAAGCAGTGACGAGGACCATAGCAAAAATCAGAATCGGATGAAGGTTGGTCTTGAGCTATAGTCTGTGGAAAGCATTCCATTTTTGACAGTTGTCTCGTTGCCTCTCCAGTGCTCTAGTCACTGCACACCAAAGCAGGTGAAATGGACTCTCAATGCTTTGTAACTATATCGGTTTACCAATAGTACCTACCTCTTATAATGGACATTTTCTTTTAAAAACTGTATAGTACATCTGCATTAATATTCCTCTCTGTTACTTCAAGGAACCAACACGCTCCCAGGATAAGGAAAATATCCCACCTCCTGATCTAAATCCTGTTGCAAAGGTAAAGATTTATTCATTCTTTATTTTCTGTGTTGGCAATAAAAAGAAATGGATAAAACACCCACACATTTTCAGGCATTTTAATTGAGTTATAAGAGTACCTGTTTTTGTTAGCTAGAAATGTTTTAATAATGCAAGGTGACTTAAGAAAATGGTAGTAATTGACTAGAAAGAGATTCCCCTGTAAGTGAGGCCTAATTGTTTTTTGTTCCTAGGAAGAGGAGCCTCATCTGACCCATTCTTTTGAGTGGAGTTACAGGAAGAACGTCTATACTCATACCTGCAATCAAGCGCAAACTATTGAGGACTGCCTGAAGAAAAGTCCAAAGTTCAAAGCAGCTGCAGAAAAGCAGAAGGGCAAAGAGCTTGTTATTGTAAGAAGTGGGAAAGCGATCACTTCCCACTTTCCATGCAGAGTAATTAAAAATGAACGTCTGACTCTGAAGTTTGTGAAAGCTGTGGATAAGCCAAAGAAACCAGTTAGTGGCTCTGGTTATCCGTGCAAAAAGAGACAATCTAGCAAGCTTGTGATATTTCATGTCATGGCACGAGGAGGTAAAAATGTTGTCAGAATCCTGAAAAATCCAGAACTAAGAAAAGACATGCAGGAAATTACTGTTTATGCATACGAAGGGGAAAAAGTGAAGCAAGCTCTACGAAGAGATGGACGTTTTCTCAATACCATGTTCAAAAAGAATTGCGTGCTCTGTAACACAAGCACTGAAGTGAACACAGAGATGTGCAATCTGGTCGACGATCTTGAGGGTGAAACTTTTAAGATCAAATTGCTCGACAAATCTGATCCACCAGAAAGTCAGCCTGGCAGTCTTGATGACGCTTACATGCTGCAGAGTGAATCTCAGGCAGGTGATTCTGGTGGGAATGAGGAGCTTTCACAGCAGACTAACACAGTCAAATCAGAGACCGACAACGTAGCAGAAAAGAAACCAAATATGTGTGGAAATATTTATTTAAAAGAGATGCAAAATTGTTTGTCTTCAGAATTTAAAGACTCAATCAAAAGCAGCAAAAAACAAGCCCATGATCTTAATTTCACCCAGAATCTTTTGCGTCTGGAGTTTGGGAGCAATGCTCAGTCGTGCCGAGAAGTGAAAACAATGAGGAAACTCATGGAACTCAGTCATTCTGTATGTCAAGTAAGAATAAATGGGAAACCGAAAGGAAGTGGTTTCCTCATGTTTAGTAGGTTTGTCCTCACAAATGCCCATGTAATTAAAGATTTCTATAATGATAATAACAACCGGCTTAATGAGCGGGTCACTGTGACTTTCTCTTATGAAAGTCTGGAGCAGAACGATGGCCTGATAGATGTGATAGAGGTTGCTGGTTATGATTACTCACCTAATGTGTCAGGGACTGACTGGGCTTTGTTAAAGCTCAGTGCTGTCCAGACATTGCCCGGTGGTCTTCTAACACACTGTGGATTCATTCGTCACAGTGGTGGAATTAGCATTGTTGGACATCCAGATGGTGGAACGAAAAAGATCGAATCTTGTTTGGTTGTTTCATTTGAGAACCGGAGTCAGGTTGTGGAAAGGCATTACGGTAACAATAAAGAGCCTGTCCAGTTTGTTACTCGCAGGTTCTTTGAAAAAGTGGCAGTTGATGTTCAACAGCGCAAACACCTTCTGACTTACGAGTCTTGTTTGTATTTTGGCTCCTCTGGCTCTCCTGTCTTTAACGAGGACGGCGATGTTGTTGCAATGCATTCAGGAGGGTATGCCTACCCTGGTTTGAGGGGTCAAAACCAGAGTGTCATAGAGTTTGGGTATCCCTTTTCCGACATCATTGAGCGAATCATTATCCAAATGGTGGAGAGAGAAAAGTTTTGTGTGTTGAAAGAATACCTCAGTTGCACATGCGCTCGACAGCAAGACTTTTTGGTTGGTGTGAAAAAGCTCGTTGAGAGCAGAAATCTCACAAGGTTTCAAAATGTAGTCAACAGTTCAGTGGCTGTAGATGATGAGAGTTTGAAGCCTTTCTTTGAATTCTTCTCTCGGAGAGAGAAGCCTGAGCCCATGGATATTAACTGAGTGCATAGAAGGTTAACTGCAGACAGAAGATAAAGTGAGAACAGTTCCAGTAGTAAACACAGTTGTTATTTTTAATAAGTCAGGACACTTGTTCAAAAAGACTAATACATTTTTTCATTTTACTCTTTCACATAAGGTTTTCTTAAACATCTGATGCATCATGTACCATAAATAATAGTAGTAATAATAATAATACATGTATGCTGGTTCTGTGCTTTTGAAATGCAAGTAATAACGACTTTCCAACTTTCTGTCTGGTTAAATTTGAAGGATCTAAGAGAATCTGCTCCACTGTTAAAGAGCTCAAATGATATGGATGTGATAAATATCATGTTGAGGTTTCTCATTTTGATGTGACATTTACACAGTACAGTCTCAAATAAGTCTGGTTTACATTTATACCCTTTGTACTGTTTTATATCTGTATTTTTTTCTCCTTTTTTTGCATGCTTTATTTCACATTTAAAATCAACTGTGGCTGAATATATATGGAGTGTTGATCAAAGGCTTCAAAAAATGATACCTTATCAATATTTTCAATATGACCAGTTTATATCAAATAAATACGGTTTGCTGTTTATCTGCTTTTCATGTTGTTTTTTAATCATATGAGAATCTGAATCTGGGTCACTTTCACCATTTCTCTGATTTATTTTCAGTAAATATCTGCCCTACACACAATGAACAGAATACTGACCAGATCTAAAGATGGAGATTTATTGTGCTGTGTAGGGTTTGATTATTATTTTTTTAACTAATTGTAGGGTTTGCCTGCCAGACCCTACATGTGCCAAGAATTGTTGGTCACTCACTGATACTCAGGTTAAACAAAAGTGCAAGACAATTTATCACTCCTATATATTCAAACTTCTGCAAGTCATTAATCCAAGAGTATCAGTTGGCAATCGGGTCGTTCTGAAAGTGATGTGTTCTGGCTGGGAACTATGCGTCAGCATCTGCTGCGAATAAATCTCACACATTTCAGTGATGCTGATAATTTACACTGAACACTACTTAGGGACTCAATTTGTATTTAGTCCCAAAGTTCTGAATAAATAAAGAGTTGTTTCACAGTAAGTACTTTCACAGCCAGACTATTTCAGCACTGGTCACTCAGTCTCTCTGTTTTCACACTTAATTTTTTACACCCTATAAAACGGTATGTCTTTATTTGAATTGTTTATTTTTTCATTTAGACAAAATACATTCATTTTGTCATATCAGCCTTTATTTCTGTATCTGAAACTCAGCTGTACTTTTCATGGGTGGTTTAGTGAGATTTCTTCACAAACCTGTTTCAGCTGACGCTAGAAAACTCATGGGCAACAAAAACAACTACCTGCTGAAATCATCTCTCACAGACAAATTACTGCAACTCTTAGGGGCACCCTTTCCTCCTTGAAGAGATCGACACAGCTTCATCATGTGGGCCTGTTGTAGACATGTTCTGAGTTTGCTCTTATCCATCATTGGCTTTCTAGGGACGATCTTCATCTGTGCTCTACCAATGTGGAAAGCCTCAGCCTTCATTGCTTCAAGGATCACCACTACTCAGATCCTCTGGGAGTCTCTGTGGGTGAAGTGTGTGATGAGGAGTACAGGCGAGATGCAGTGCAAATCCTACAATTCTATACAGGACTTACCTAAAGACCTGCAGGGTGCCAGAGTGCTCATCGTTTTTGCTATCATCATCGAGTTCTGTGGGATTCTGCTTAGCGTGGCTGGGAGCAAATGCATCAGCTTTGTGCCAAACAAATGGCAAAAGACCAAAGTGGTTATAGCTTCCGGAGTTTTGTTTCTTATTGCACGTTTCTTGGTGGCCCTACCAGTCAGCTCATGTCGGATCAACCTCACCATTAGTATGAATTCCAACAGCCTTTTCCTGGCCAACGCTCATAGAGTGGAGCTGGGAGCCGTACTCTACATCGGCTGGGCCCCTGCAGGACTGCTGTATCTGGGAGGAGGCCTCCTCTGCTGCTCCTTTTCCTACAGGAATCAGACTGACTATGAGGTTAGATACTCCAGGGCTGAGTCTGTGGAAGCAAGATAAAGGTTACACTTTCTCTTTGCCACTGAATGAGTCTATTTTTACGTTAAGTAAATAAATTATAACTGTTTAACTACCTGTCATTTTATTGGCTTCAAAACATACTGTTAAAATGAACTGTAGGAACACACACCCAGGATTTTGAATTTGTGAATACATACTAGTTAAAAAATGAAAAGCAAGTTTGCATTCTAAATAGATTTCGTTGACCAAAACTATGATTTATAGTTATTATCAGCTCACAGAAATCATGCCAGACTTGTCTCAGTTTTTTCAAGACACCAGTTGTGTCAGGCAGTCAAAACAAAGGTGAGTTATTTTGACTCAAGTTATGTCAAAATGCATTTTCATGGATCAACTTTATCATTAAAAATCAACGCAAAGCTTCTATTTGAGGGAACAAGACAGCGCAAGTAAATATGAGTACATGTCTGTAAATTTATAATATGTGATAGGTTATATTTCAGCTTTACAAAAGAATCCCATTAAAACTGATTGGCAGATAGTTACATGTTAGCCTATTTACATAAAAAATCGGCTCAGATAATATATGACAATGGTTTTTTTTAGCAATTTTAACTCACAACATTTGCAGCTAATTTAGTAGCTTTGTGACTGAGTACAGAGTTCGGTAGTTAAAAGAGTCCTTTACTTTTAGTCATCACTGTCATTTTTATATATAAAAATTCACTATTTAACAGAGTGCCTCCTGTTTAGATTTAATGTAAGTTAAGGTAAGGTAACCTACCCTGGGGACCAGTGGCGGTCCTAGCCTGTTTGGCGCCCTGGGCGAACACTCCCTCTGGCGCCAAACAGATCTCTGTTGTGGTCAGTGCTATCCTCTATGCTGTTGCATGCTGGGGCAGCAGGTTGAGGGTCACAGATGCCAGCAGACTAAATAAACTGATCCACAAGGCCAGTAATGTTGTGGGGATGGAGCTGGACTCCGTTAGGGTGGTGTCTGAGAGGCAGATGTTGTCCAAGATAAGGACAATCATGGATAATACCTCCCACGCACTCCATGACGTACTGGCCAGTCACAGGAGCACGTTCAGTGAGAGACTGAGATTACCAAAAAACACCACTGAACGACACAGGAAATCATTCCTGCCTGTGGCCATCTCCTTGTACAACTCATCCATCTAATACACTGTAAACACTGAAATAGTTA
>VUQG01016123.1:16280-34044 GCA_015106755.1 Etia nguti | reverse complement strand
GGGGGGTTTGGAGTGGAGTGGGCTGGAGTGAAGGGAAGACTGTTGCTGAACATCAGAGTCTCAGAACAAACGAGTTACGGTGTGACAGCGGTAGGCGGCGTCTACATCTCGTGGGCGGTGAGATGATGCTCTGGGATACCGTTGGCATGAGCCACCATCGTGTTATTCTCATTGAGGCGCCTCACGCGATACATTTCATAGTGGATGCTGCTGGTGATGTCCTTAATGTTCTGCATGTGGGTCCTACAAATAAAAAAGACATGCTCGTGTCACAGAAGGGTCCGCCCATCTCAAACCATCACAGTTTTTACATTTTCTGCTCAACCACCTAAAATTTAGGGTACAAAGTTTGGACAGATATAATTACTGCTGTAAAAATCACATACCTTTCTAGATGTGTGTGTTTAAAGAAGTTTGTCCACACACTGAGATCTGAAGCTGTGTTTAAATAAACGAAGATCTCAAAAACATGAACAATTGAATTTTCCACTGGTCTTTCTCGATGTATTAAAGAGCGATTCTATTCTGTTCTATATAAACTGAATCGGGATTTGCAGTTTCAAAGGATGAGCTGGTGAAAATTTATATTAACAAACTGAAGCACTCTCATTCTTGAACACACACTACTAAAACATTTCACATTTCAAAATACAACTACTGACCATTTCTACATGGCACAGAGATAATAACTCAAAACAATAAAAAATTATTTTTAACTAAAACATTTGGTCACAAAAATGAAGAAAATACTATTTTAAAAATATTTTCATGTTGGACTGAACAAATATGACAAGTTGTACTACAAAAACAAAACATCAATAGATGGTCTAACATGAATGGAACTAAAAACAAAACATGACTCATGAAAAGTACTACAATTTTGCAAGAATCATTATATATTATAGCCGGAGCAAAATACAGACTCCGTATTTGCACAGACGATATCTCACCCGATCCATTACACTGTGCCCAACTTTGACAGTTTTCTTAGTATTTTCTGACTTTCAGTGCGTTTTCACACCTATAGTTTGTTTATTCGGGTCCAAATCAGTTGATGAGCTTGCAGATTCATATTGTTTGATTTCTAAAAACTTCAAACGAAACACATTCCACCACTAAAAAGAACATCAAGTCCTCTTATTGGCCAGGGTAATTGACTAGTCTAGTCGTCACTCAATAAAACATGTTGTTTCTAAGATTTCCTTTACTGACCCCCTACAGTGAAACTAATTCTCTACATTTCACCCCTCCTAAGAACTGCAATGCTCGAGCACACGACAGGAAACTATGGTCACTTTATGTCTCGAGTTTGAAAATAAAAACTATTTTTACTTTAACATGCTGACTGGAAACATCCTCCTGCTCCTTTGTGTCCTTTATTTTGCTTTACAATAACCTCAAACGGTTTTGAATCCACCTTGATCCAGCATGTACCTGTAAACTACCAGCACACTTGCAGTGTCACACAGAAACCGCTCAAACTGTCTTTACTGTCGTGTGTGTCTGACAGAAGGGAAACACACACACTTGAATCGCTCCAGCTGTCTTTACAGACAACAGCTCATGTTTTATTTCCACTTTGAGCCTGTAAACATGTCTCATATCGGTTTTTCCCTATGCAAATTTGCGTTTCTGTTTCTTACCGCACTGGGACTGTGATCACTATAAAAACATAGGTAGATTCACTGAAGTAGGATGCCTCTTGTAAATTAAAAACACTTACATATTCATTCATACTACTAATATACACACTTGGCACATGTGAATCATGAGACTGATCAACCACATGCAGATTGAGTCTCCCTCTCTTTGTCTAAATTTACAAAAATCCCTTTATTTATGATGATTCTGTGACAGATCCTCATCTGGCATAAACTTGTAGACTAGTAGACAAAATGCACTCACCTGATGAGGAGATCCCGTAAATAGGCAAATTCACAGTGGGCTATGTTCTCCACTGCAGAGACAGAAGCTTTGAGTTAGAAATAATCCAAGTGGAGTTGATAACAGCTGATGACAGGCTGCAGAAGCTTCATGAATGGCTAGTGCTGAGATTCTTTAAGAGTCCAGCAGGTGGAGTCAGTGATCCTAGTGTGATGGCTCAATGCAGCAGGCCATGTTGCCCTCACCTGCTGCAGCTTTCATCTACTTGGAGTATTTCTGAGGAGATTAACTAGATCAGAATTTCCCAGTGATGTGTGCCTATGTGTGTCAGCACAGGCCCACTCTGCAGGAAATTAAACTTCCCTTATGAGACACTTGATAAAGGGGTGGGTGGGGCCTCCTGTCTGGAGTGGCTAACATAATTAAATATTGAAAGTCCGATCCTGCAGTCAAAATGAATGTGACCATAAAGTCGTATGACACTAATGATGACCGGACTGTTCAGCTGCTGAAGGCAACTGGAATTAAAAATGACTAAACTTACACATTTTCTCTGCTCAGTGAATCTCATATTCAATGTGAGGATTCAGGGGACATACTCTTTGTGATATTAAAGGGAATGAGAGAGGTTGGGACACCAAGTAAACAATCAGGCCTCTTCATGGAGACTGTCTGGTGGAGGCCTGAGTCAGCTGCATGGCACACGACTGCTGTCTGGAGAGCTGAATGGAGCATTGTTTACACTCTGTGACCAGCTGACTCCCAGAAACCCTCCCTTCTTTTTTACCCCTCATTTAATAAAACCACTGAGAAGGAAATGATTTACAAACTGCTTTGCTAAAAGTGCATCATTAATATAAATAGAAAAGAGAGTTGTACCTTCAATGGTTCCCCACTTGGTCTTTCTCCCCAGCAGCCTCCTCCCGTTGACCTGGTACTCCTGATCACTGCCCACCACAGCAAATGGGATCATCTCCTGTTCAAAAGGTTCAAAGTAAACAGCTATTAGAGTTAGAAATCCTTACAGAATGGATTTCAGATAGAGCCCAAAGTCCTGCTGGTGATGCTGCTGCCCTCACCCTGATCTTTTCATTGATCATTCGGTCCTCTGCGTCCTCGTCAAATTCCTTCTGTGGGTACACGTCAATCCCATTGGCTCGCAGCTCTTCCCTGATCTGGTTAGAGCATGTTCAAATACACACACACACACACCAAATCTTTAACCCACCACAAGTCTTTTAATCTCTGGACTAATTAGGCGGCTGTTCTTGATGTATCCTTCTGAGACATCAAACAATTGTACCTAAATATGCACAGGATGCAGATTAAGGTTGCATTAACGCTAATCTATGCCAAAAGTTTGGGCTTAGTCGCTAACCGCAACAAACAAAACGCAAAACCCTCACAGGATGTACGCCTAAACCTGTGCGCACACAGAGTGTGTTAATGAGGGAAAGGGAAATCCTGAGATCCTTGAAAACAAAGCCAATAAAACCTCATAAAGGGGTTGGCTGTTTTAAAAAGTAAAGGCAAGTAGAGAGTGAAAGGGTGAAAGAATATAGGGATGCTTCTTTTTGGATTAATCAAAGAGTAAGAGGAGAGATCAGAGAAGTTGTGATGCCACTAAAATCTAATAGATGTTACCTTCTTTTTGAAGAAGTCTCTCTCCTCCAGCGTGAGTGTATCTGCCTTGGCGATGACTGGGACGATGTTGACCACTTTACTCAAACGTCTCATGAATTCTACATCCAGAGGCCGAAGACTGAGGAGAGACAACATGAGAGAACCGAGAGGAAGACATTAGATTTAAGAACAAAAGCACAGGAAATTGTAACGCAAAGCTCTCACACCAGAGGGCAGATGTTCCTAAGAAACGTACCAGATGGAGGAACATTTACAGTTCCAACTTCTTATCATGCACCCATCATTACACAGACTGTGTGAACAGCTGCTTGATACAGTTAGGGGAAGCAGCTAAGGCCTTTCCCGCAGTTTGAGAAAGCATCTGCATGTGGTTAGAGCAGCGGATTCTGGCCTGGCTAACGACTCTTTCACACAGGCTGCTCGTTGTCAACAACAAGGCTTGTGCACTCGAGAAAGAGCACCATGAGAAAGACAAAAGTGCAGAATTGATTGCATGCACCCAGACACACACAGAGTCTCTGTCTCTTTCGTCCTTCCTGCCTCTCCCCCCATTAGGCTTTTTAAGGCAAGCCTGGAGCAGCTGCTGACCGGGCCATGTGACATCTGCAGTGTTGGATCAACATGAAACGCTGCTTGCTGGAGACGGGGGGGGGGGGCATTCTCACCAGGCCCCTGCCTGAGTAAAGACATGCCATGAGACAAAAATTAATAGAGGTGCAGCATTTGCTCTGTTATCAGTTGTGTCTTTGTGTGCGTGCTCCAAAGGGGATGACAGTCCACAGCTGCTTCAACATTTTCCCAAGACCAGTCGCTGCACTCGACTAGAGTTACACCAATGAAAAAAAAGGAATATAAAAGAAACTATGAGCTGCATGGTGAATTATCACTTGATAGACACGTGAAACTGTTCACCCAACCCCTATTTCTTTCTGCCAGTATGCCCAGACCCCCTGAGGTCCGACTGGTGCAGGTCTGAACCAAGAGAGCGCTGAGCGGGAAGGTAAACCGGACGGTTCGATCAGATCCAGATGTGTGGGCCTGTGAGAGGTCCAGCAAAAAACTTAGGATACTAAGCTGCTTCGGGGCCTGGTGAGAGCAGCCCATGTCTCCAGAGTGTGTGGGCTGGATAGATAGTCCTTGTGTGTGTTCAATAAGAGGGGGTAACAAGGCAGAGAGATCTGCTTCACATTTAAAAAGTTAAGACCAAACAAAGACAGTCTGTACCAATATATGCTGACATGCACAGGCAAAGCACAGCATTGCTGTCTGTAACAACAGCAGTTATTTAATTCCAGTTGATGTAATTCTTCGTATTGTCACCAAGTCAGACTTTTAGAAAACACAATGTTTGTTTTTAAGAAAACTAAAGAGCATAAAGAACAGCTTGTGTGACAGGAAGCAGCACTGATGATTTTTTAGATGTGTCTTTTTGAGATTTAAAACTACGACTGTGATGTGTCATTACCAGTGTCCAGTCGGGGGGATGAAGTATATGCAGCAGTGGACTCTGGAGTCTGGGATCCTTTTCTTCCTGTTGATATTGATTTCCTCCTGCAGGTACGCCTCGTACTGATCATTAATGAACTTCATGATGGGCTGCCAGCTATGCCATAGTGGAGAAAGATAATTGAAGAGGGAGAAGGACAGAAGAGGGAGGGGGAAAGAAGGGTATGGGAGTGGAAAAGGAAGAGAAGGGGTAGATCAGTAACAGGAGGAAGGAGGAGGGGCTCAGGCAGACAAAGAAGAGGAGGAAGGACAATGATAGAGATCAGGAAAAGTAAGAAAGCAGGAAAAGCAAGAATAAAGGGAGGGACATCTGGTTAGAAACTTGTCATTATGAACTCACTGGTTATATGGTTGTTGCAGCAATGTTAAGTTGTAGCCTACCAGTTCTCATTGTTGATCTGGTCTCCAAAGCCTGGTGTGTCAATGACTGTCAGCTTCATTCTTACACCCTTCTCCTCAATGTCTGCAAAAATACACAAGAACACTCAGAGCCAGCACAGCAGCAAACTGCAGTAACACAGGCAAGCAGTGAAAATGCAGATGGGCATAAGCCGGTTGTCGTGGGTTGTACCATGACTGATGGACTTGATTTCCACTGTTTTGGGAATCTTCTCCTGGGCTGTAGCCAGCGCTGACTTACGGCTGACTTTAGACTTGAACAGCGTGTTCATCAGAGTAGACTTTCCCAGGCCGCTTTGTCCTGTAAGCAAAAAACAAACAAAAAAATGACAGGCAATGAGAAAAAACACTTCAACAGTGACTGCTTACACAGTGGGGAGCCAACAGTTTACACAATGGTGCCATAATAAACCCAAACAAGATTCGATAAAATGACCCTGCTTCACTCCAACCATTTCAGGAGCTGTGACGGGCTGCAGGCATCTGTCTGCTCAAACACTGCCAACAAAACGTCAAACACACCAGTTTACTTCATGTGCAGTAAGTGATGAGAAAAAGGGGCAGCTGCAATGTGCCAACAGCAGGACAGGGCAAGCAACAGCCACAACTGCTACGCCTATGGTTGTCTTTTGTCACCCGCTATAAGTTTCCAACAAGTGCACGTGCACTAGAGTTTGGGCGTTTCCACTGTCTAATTTCTCTAGCTCCTTTCTCTCAGCTGCCTCCCCAACAAGTCTCATCCCGTGGAAGTGGGATGAGATCCAGCCCCCCCATTGTAATTGCAGCTTGTGACAGTAGTCCCCATTTTGCTCTGCAGCCTCGATGAGTTTGGCTGATTTGTCCACCTGCTGCAGGTTCTGGTTAGAGTTTCAGAGCAGAACGAGGTCTAGCGTCTCCGGCTGAAATCGAAGACTGTTTATTTGGAGTACGTTTGACTGCGGGAATTCTTCTTTGGGAATCAGCTTAATGACATTGTGGGGCACCACAACTGCAACAGCAACCTCGGGGAAAAAATGGCACAGGAAAGGCTGGGGCTAGATGGCAAGCAGGGACTGAACTTCAAAAAGCAAAATTAGCAAAGGGAGTGTTCACTAGTAAATTAATTGTGAATGCTGATGCTGTTTTGGATGAAGTTTAGTTTTACTTTGGTATCTTGTGGAGGCAGCAGCATATGAAACGCTAAAGCTTTTTTTTTAATAGCCCTAAAATGCTAATACGACATATGGCACTTATGAGCCACTCAAAATAACAGCAGGGGAAATAGCATGACTGCAACAGCCACACCCCGAACTACACAAATGTAATTCCTTCTTTAATCTTATAACTACCATTTCAAGACACTTTCTGATCAGATAACAACACAGATGCTCTTGTTTTGCTACAGTAAAAGGATAAAATGCTCCCCCATGCGGGGCAAATTGAAACAGACTTAATTTATCAGCTGTCTGTCTATATGGATGAGACCCTCTGTGACCCTTAGACCCCATGCTAACATCACCACGGGTTAATGAAGAGCAGTTTGGAGGGGCCCACTGGGAAATGACCACTCAAAGTTCAACCTCAGGTTAAGTCAACATTCAGAACTCTGATTTATGGATATGCACTCGCATGCACAGCAGCACACACTCCATGGAAACATAGACTCACAGAACAAATATGAAGCTCAACAGCTGGAAGTTAAAGGACTCAAAGTCCACGTGGCAAATTAGCATTTTATCTGCTACAGTGCTCTGGCAGTACTGATGCCACACTGAGCTGTGTCCAAACCCGCTCCAACAGCTGCTTTCTCAAAAGTGTCTGCATCCATCATCCTACTGCTAACAACCATCACAAAACAGTGAGATGGTGCCAAAATCCCACAAGTGCTTTCTGTATGAGGTCAAAGTTGTGCAGATGCTTTTTAAACTGTTAAATTGTGTCTGGCAGCAAACAATTTCACCAGGAAAAAGCAAAAACTGGAATGAAATTTTTTAAAAATGACACCCATCTTACCAAAAACATTTGTTCTTCTCTTTCTATTGTCTTGTTATCCTGTTTAGATGTAGGGGTTTCCCACCGCCCGTCCTCTTTCTTTATAGAGGAGGAAGTAAATCCACCTGCTCCGATTATATAGTTTTAAACTGTTAGATTGTAGCTACAGCACCTGGGCCTCTGCAGTAAGCATGACTGAGTCTTATGTTGTATAATCAATGCATTTTCATTCCATTTAGTTAACAGATGAGAATTAAAATAATGAAAATCCAGTGAAAAGTGAAAATATGTTTTTTTTTGTTGATTTTCCTTTCACTTTTGCTACATTTTTTTGGAGGGGAGCATAAAGTCCTCTATGCAGGTAAACATCCTGCAGTTATAAAGATGCCAATCCACTTCTTAAAAACCATAAAAAAAATGTGTGGCTAAAATTAATTTCACCTCGATATAAAAAACCCAAAACAAACAAACAAACAAAAAAAAACCCATGGAAACCAGTTTTGTTTAGTTGTGTTTATCCACTCAGCCCCGGGGCTGCGTCTCAAGCACGTTTTTTTATTTGAGGATGAGACGCACACCAAGTGTGGAGACGACATGCAGAGGAGACGTAAAGCAGTGAGATTGGTTGGGTTTGATGGTGGCCTGTTTGATGCTGAGGTGTGTAATTAGCTCCTGTTTTAAAGTTGTCTGATCACAGTGATGAGGACTACTGAGTATGCCCAATTAAAAAAAAAGCAACGAAAAGAAAAAAGCTTCAGGCTTCTGTTAAAACTTGATTATAGAGAGAAAAGCATCATGACTCAGTCTCAACTCTCGTGATACATAACTGAGCTTATTGTGAGATTTAAGAGAATACAACCATCAATGCAACCATCTATTTGCAGAAGTCCACACTTTTGAGTAAAGATGGGAAATATCATTTCAACCTGAACATTTGCTAGCAGTAGTTATCCATAGTGAAGCACCGCCTCTGACTCAAAAGTCTTACTCAAAGGCAATTCCTGGAATTATTTCTAATGCTTCACATGCATTTCTTTTAATGTGTGAGGGCATAAGTAGCCAAAGATTTGATCACTGCAATGCTATGTGACCGACAACTACTGTGCAAACCAAATCTGGGTATTTTAGTGAGTGTAAATAGGCTCTACTTACCCACAACCATAATGTTGAGCTCAAAGCCCTGCTTCATGGCTTTCCTCCTCATCTGCTCCAGAATGGCATCAATACCCACATAGCTGAAGTCCAACACGGGGCCGCCAGCCTTCTCCCCATACAGTCCACCCACTGCTGGGGACACCATAGCATCAGGCACCACCGCCTCAGACATGGTACTGCTGCTGTAGCTGGAAAACACTTCAGGTCCTGATGTGACACACAGAGAAACAGAGAAGGCTGGAGTTACTCAGAAGTATAATATGGAAGAAGCAATAACAGATAAATGACTCATCTGGGAAAACAGGTACTGCAAGTAAAATGATAAGGAGGTTAAAAAAAAAAAAAAATGAGTAGACTTTTTAGAAGAATTTCAAGATTCTCGGTTCCTTAGAAATCTATAGGAGGAAGTAATGTACTGCACCAAACTGTCATAGTGCTAAAATATGTAATGATTGACTACTTCCTGTTATAGAACATATCAGTTAATAATGTTCAGCTAAGCAGCTCTTCAGGGGCTGGCAGTTCAGAAGAAAAGCTATCAGTATAATTAAACTAAAGTAAAATCTGTTAAGTTAACAACACACATACACATTTGAACAAGATAATAGGGGATTTCCTGCAGTGTCAGAAAAATGAGTCCCTGACTGGGATAACTCATGTGAACACCCAGTTAAACAACAGCTTGGATGGTTGATGGCACGAATAACCAAGTTATAGCTGAAGTGGCCTGCATGTTTGCCTAATAGGGAGAAACTTGATTAATGGTGCAAGTGGCCATGCACATCTTTGCATTTTTAATGTTTAGTTATTGTTATTTCTAAAGGAAAGCTCTGGGATCCATCCTCTAGTGAATGTCTGCACACAAGTTTCTGATAATCCATCTTATGGTTGTTGTTTATTTCACGCTGGAACAAATGTGGCAGACTGTCTAGAAGACAGACAGAAAAACAACTAAAAGCACCTCCTGACTTTCAAACAACAGGGATGGCTGGTCTCATGCCAGAACAGTTTCTCAACCCAAAAGGAAACTATCAGAAAATTCGCTCTGTGGAATTAGAGTAGTTTAAAATTGGCAGAACGACATCTCTGCACTTTGTTTTTGTAATGATTAACTTCATGTCCTTCTGTGAAATGCCTGCAGATGTGTGTCTAATCACAAGAGAAATATTAAACTTTTAATATGTTCACTGAGGTCTGCACATGCAGAAAGTCACCGTACCTCTCGAGCTGTGTATGTGAAAAATTTACACGACCACAGTGTTTATGTCCGTGTGTCATTAGATACATAGTCCATGTAGCTGCTACCCCTCGCAAGGCCTCCCTTTCCCTTGCTCTCTACAGTGCAGTGTTACTGTCCTGCTAATGTGCGAGTGGAAAAGAGTGAGACTGGTGAGGCTGAAACCTGATCCACTCACAGCTAGCCTGGTTAACACACACAAAAGCCCTGAGTACATGCTTGACTTTGTGCCTTTAAACATGGTGGTTGCCTTGACTTCACACACTCAGACTTTCCTCTGTTTGAGCGCACAGCTGATCTGTAGGTACACACGCAAATATCAGCCCCCGGGACTGCCTGCCAAGAGTTTAACAGCTTTCGGATTCCAGCGAATACTCGACCTGTCACAAGGAGAAAGTAGTCCAGACAGCAGGCCAGTTCACCCGTATCACTCTGGGAATTAAATCAACAGGCTGGTAGAAAAGTCAACACACTTCAAATTGGCACTGCACTGATTAATGGAAGAAGAAAAAAAAAACCTGAGGAATGGCAGTGCTGTAGAAACTCAAAACTAGTTCATGTTAACACGTTAAGTCTTGCTTTTATAATATGCTCCATTGTGTGTGCATCCATGTGTCATAGAGACCCACCTATGGAAGCAGCTCTCCTGGCCTCTTCACCACTTCCTCATCCTGTTCCAAAAGTCAGTCAGCAACTTACAGCGACTCACTGCCCTCCACCTCCCCTGTTCCCACACCTCTGTTTCGCTCATGTCTTTTTTCCCCTCAGCCTCACCCTTTCCTCCCTGCTCACACTGATCCTCTCTCATCGGTGTTCCCTATTGCTCACCAACTCTTAGTTTTGCTGCATCTCTCCTGTTTGAGCCCCTCCTCCTTCTTCCTGCTACTCATTTGGCTTTGAGCTTTGTTATTAAATTTGCTGGATAATACAAAAACTCCATCCTCTTCTTCTCTACACCATGTATTTTCCCCCTGAAATCCCTTGCAGATTTTTTTCCTGCGACAGCTTTGTGCTGTAAACATAGATGTTAGCCAGGAGCTAGGACACTGTGGCAACCAGGGCTCCAACAACAGAGCTTCAAAGACATGATACCAGGAAAGCATCAAAGGGACATAAAACGAACAAGATGGAATACTTAAGATATCATCCAAATGCAGCTACACCTGCGAAGCACTAAGATATAAAGATGAGAAGATCATCTGAACAAGCTTAACCTTTTGTTAGAGCTGAAACATTTAATAGATGATGGATTGTCAGCTACTTGGATAACTGTTTAATCTAATCCAAAGGCTTTACTGTCAGGATTCATGCACAACCATGAGTTGAGCATCGACTCATTTTCGAAGGGCATAACACGGGATAAAGAAATTTGTTCTTTTTGTTGTAACTGTAGATCTTACTTCTGCAGTCCCAGCACAGTCCTCTTTCCCAGCCTCAGAGCTTAAACACTTTTCTCCAATTTGGTATGCACACTTCTCATTTTGTTATCAGTGTGGGTTTAAAACAGGAAGAAAAGTAGGTTTTATGGAGGTTTTTGGTTCTGTGTAAGCTTTGTGGAAACAATCAATTACAGTATTTGGTCTGAGGACTTCCTGAAATGAGTCTCATTTCAGAACAATGCTTAGAACCTCTGCAGCATGTCTGTTCTGTTTAGCAAATAGTAATTGAACATTAATCTTCCACTGTGGGTGGGAATTACTAAAGCTAAGATACTGAGTGAATGAGAGAGGGACAGAAAGAATTGTTGGTGGCAACTAGCTGGTTTCCCAGCCAGAAGCACAAAGGCTCTTCAAAAGACTGTTAACTGTCCTTCATGAAACCAATGTACTGATTTTCTCAAGTCAAAGAAGAATTTAACACCATAAACAACTTGGCAAACATCACAACACCACACAAAAGGAGTCCTGAACCCCTACCGTGGGAAAACAAACTCTTCTCTACAATAAAAATTAATCACTTCATTCAAGGGTAGGACACTTCTTTAGACCTTTAGCCAACTTTGGTAAACTACAAACCCTATGATGTGGTGAGTGAAGCATCCTATCAGTGGTGCAGAGAGTGTGTCAAAGCATCTGGATACACTGACCATTTATCAGATGGACATATTCACCTCTGTCATGGTTTTTAGCCAGTAACACAGCTGTCAGACAAGAAGTGGTTGGAGAATGGCCTTATAAATGTTAAAAACATTTTTTTACCTCCACCTGGAAAATGTCTGGCCCTGATGGTTTAACAGCTGGTGGACATTACCTCAAACCTATCAAACGCAATGGGCTGACTGGAAAAATTACAGTTGAGTCAAATAGGGATGTAAGGAATGACATACTGTGGGAACCTCAGGTATTTTAATGTGTTGTCATGCAAACCGATGGTGTAAATGCTTTGGAGGTGGATTAAATGAGCCTCTCAAATGGCAGTCAACTGGCCACAGCCTTTTAAGAATAATTATATTGGGCCACTTCTCAACTCAGCATTTTATGTTTTTCCCCCCACTAGTTTCAAGTCTCTGATGGGAAATGGGCATGCAAAAGTTACATTTGAGAGAAAATGGGATGACAGTTGTGGAATAGGTTTGCTTATGTTGCCGATCAAACAGCACAAGCACAGTTTGGATGAAGCAGATTTGTTTTTCAGTGACAATTAAGGGTCATTTGAAAACTTCAGTTTTCATTTCTGCTTGCTTATTGCAAATAAATCACTCCTCGATGACTTGCACATTTGCCATGCCATTCCTTAGCTCTACTGTTCCCCTGCATCATGGACAAACAAAATTTATTTTAGCTATTGGAAAGCAGAGTGACTCACTGTGATGCTGTTTTCAATTACAGGCACTAAAGAGGTTTTCTCTTTTATTGCTTCCAGCGGTATCGGATTGCTTTGCTTTTTTGTAAATATAACCAGAGGTCTCATCTCTACAGCAAAGCATTTCAGAGAAAAAGAACAAGACACAAGAAAAGGAAGAAGACCGAAGTGTGGAGAGAAAAAAAAAAAAGGCAGACGTGTGCAGATAGGCATGAGATAAAGAGGAGAAGCAAAAAGGAAGATGGCTGTCGTTGAGTAGGGGGGAGGTAAACAAGATAAGGTCAGTGAGAGGAGGACAGAGAAAGGCATGCAGAGTGGGAGAAGGAGGGGAGAAAAAAGGAAAAAAAAGTGTGGATTGCAAAGATTGTGATTTATTCCAGTTTTGGGCCTGGGGCATTCCTCACTAACTACACACAGGCCTCCAAACTGAGATGCAAATAAATTTGAATCCAGCTAAACATGTCCCTGTTCACTGCATGGTCTTTTCAAAAGGCACTGAAACTACAAAGAAGTAGTGAAGAAAAATGTGACTCTGTCGCCTATGTTTAGATGCAGTGTGGCCAAAACCACTGAGCCATGGCTTAGCTGTCCAGGGTGTTGATCTCAACAGGGTGGTGAGCAGGTCAGAGATCATGTTCCCAGTTTAGGTTGGAAAGAGCTGCGCTGAGGTTAGTCCCCTTATGACAAACCCGTGGTTTGACCCTTTGAATAAACTGAGAGGCATCCAGAGAGAGAAAACGGCTGGAAACTTGAAGTGTTTGTTATCTGCAACACTGACTCACTCAGTGCATCTGTAAAACTGATTGTACAAAATCTTTCCCTTCATCGCTTCACTCTTACAACTGTGTTATACAACATGCAGACAGTTCCACGGTTTTTCTACTATTTTAACGAGCCATAACGTACACAAATGTTTTTTCTACTAAAGCATTGCACTGAATGATTAAATGCCAGTCTTTAAACAAACACTTAACCACGGATGAATAAGATCCAAACATAATTGCTCAAAACTTACAGTCACAAGAACCCCTTTTTTTCAAAGGAAATTAGATTTGTTTTTATCCAGCGTTACATGAAACTGATCAAAAATGTTCTAAATGACAACTGTTGACTAATGGGTCCATTTATCACAAAATGATTTATGATTTTTAATAAAATAAACAGAGGTCCACTCTCAGCCAGCATCACTCCTGTGTTACAGTGGCACACTGTATTACCTAATGTGGGTTTATAATGATAAAATGGGTAACTGATCCCATTAGCACAGCCGAAAACCGTTTTGTTAAACTAGCCATGATTTGGCCGCTGAAACATCTGAGGAGGCTTATTCTAATAATCAATTAGCATTTTGACCACATGTTGTGGATTCATGGAAACAGCTTCCAAATCCAAATCCCATACTTGGAATCATCTCCATACCTCCTGCTTGCTTGTGTTTATACACCACTTTGCATTTTATTTAATTATTCATCCCCACTTTCTTCCTCAGCAGAGTCCCGTCTCCCTCCCTTCACTCCCAGCTGTAGGCAGTTTATATAGTAAGTTTCATCCAAATTGATTGTGTCCAGGAAAATTTAGGGAACAGACATGCATATGAAAGTAACGATCATTACATTAAGATGACATTAAGATATATTGGTTTCAGGATCAGACAAACTAATTTAATCCACTGTATCAACACCAAGAAAAAGCTGGTGCATTCCTACAGATAACCTGAATTACATTTGACTGAAAAGGTAAATCTGAAAGAGTTTGTGTCCAAGCTCCACGTAACAGCAGGCTTAATTTGCGTCATAGCAATGACAGCTCAATAATTTAGTATTTAGTATCCACCACTAGGCATTAATCCCATCAAGTGATAGATTACCCTGAACTTGTGTATTTTAAGTGCTTGTTTGGAGCTGTATGTCAAAGACACATTAGTTTACTAATCCACTAAATGGGTTTTTAGATCTTTGTTCTTTTTAAAAATCTATTTACGGGCCCGGAAGAAAACATCTGCTGCCTTTGTCTTCCATTTGCATTCCCAGACAGGACGAAGGCGGTTTGCAGTCGAGTCTCATCTTAACGTCGCTAGATTTGTTTTGATGGTAACCCAGATGCCTCTTGAAGAGTGTGTGGGCTGCTGCAAATTTTATTTTATTCAATGTGATAAAAACGACTCATTCTCAAGCTGGCTTTTTTATGGTTGATTTCCCACAAGAGATGGTGCAAACACAGCTGAAAAACTTGTGTAGAAGTGATAAAAATGTATTCAATTACATTGAACTGGGCTTCCGGTAGCCCTCCAGCATTGAATCAATTCGATACCCCCAGACCACATGGGTTTACAACACACATAAACACACAAACACATTTTCCCACCCTCTGACAGTGAAGCCTTTTAATAAAAAGGGGAAATTGGTTTGGTGGCAGTGCAAACACGGGCTGTTGTGTTATTAAAGTCAGAGTGTTTGTGCAGTAAAGCCGAATTCCCAGACTCCTCATCGTTCAGCTCTCAGGAGTAATGTGCCTTTTGACCCCTGGCAGGGTCCATCTCTGTCATTATGTCACCTGGCACTATTTTCCTGGAAATGATATACCCATCTTACTGTGTTCTGCACGTGTGATGCATTTATCAGCATTTCTGTGCATGTTTTTAGAAGTATTTTAATATAATGCAGATGCTTAAAACCAATAATAATCAGTCTCTTAGCACGCTTCATACAACTTCGTATTTTCAGCATGCAGCATCAGCAGCTAGCGTTACTTTGCAGACAACAGAGAAATGTAAATTACTGTAATGACAGCAGAAGCCCACAGGTTTGTCTAGACTTCCAGAGGAATGTGTTCGGCCTCTATGCTTTGGTGGTGCACAAGAGAGCTGTTGTCTTTCTAGGCTCTTCAGCTAATTCTTAAAACCAAGCAGCTCAAAAAAAAAAAAAAAAAAAAAAAAAAAAAAAAAAAGAAAGAAAGAAAGAAAGAAAAAAAAGGAAAAAAAATCATCACTGAGAGCATCAGGTAAGGTTTCGCCTATACATTATTAAATGCATGCATGCCTCAGTTTACCGTACGGACACCCAAGTGCAAGCAAGAAGACTTATTGACTCAATTCAAGGCTCATTGATTTAGTTTAAACATCTACAATTAAGGAAAGAAATTCCACTGCAGCAGATCATGCTTTACAAAAAATATTCCACCCTAAAGCAACTGCTAAACATTACCCTCTAACTGAGTTTACACGAAAGCAAAATGAATCAGGAAGTTGTCAGTTTTGTGAGTGTCTTTGTGGGTAGGCTAAATAATACATTAGTTATCCATTACCTATTGGCTACTTGCTGACAGTAATAGAGCATGTGGAGCGAACCGATGTAATCTCAGTGAATGGGTCAAAGTGTATCAGTGAAATGGTTAACTGACAGTGAGCGTGGGGTCTAGAGGGGCAGGGGGTTGAGGAATCTGACCTCTGTTCTCGCACATGCCTCACCTTAGAAACAACAGTTAGAAGAAGTGTTATTTAAACCAAAAAAGTGCTGCGAACCCAGTTGGAAAAGTTCTGCTTTTTTAACACTGCATAGACATAATTATAAATATCAATTTCCCTACAAACCATGCAATGTTACTTTAATGCTCAGTTGACTTAGGGTGGACTTAGAGGGCAGCCATCCTTCACTATTGAGACAGAAGGCTTAAGGTCTCCAAATCCTTGGAAAACACAAACTCACTATTGTATCAAAAACAGGCAGCAGGACTCCTCCTCTGACACAGTCTACAGCCTGTGTGTGCGAACTGAAGCCTGTCACCCGGGTCCTCTCCAAGTCTCAGCAGCAGTATTTATGGACTTTGACTGACCCACATACAAAGCTTAAGGGTATAGTGGACAATAAGTCACAGTGTCAGTTTGACTTTAAGAAATGTGACTCCTTACTCATAGTTCATATTTACATGTTACTTAGGTTAATTTCAAGTGAACCACCATCTTCTCCTCACCTTTGAAGTTTTTAAAGTCATATTTTTATGATGTGTGGCAGCATGACACTTGTAGGTCACTGCAGGTGTAGATAGTCAAACACTTGTTACAATTGACCCTAAAAGCGTGCCCCATAAAGGAAATATTAGCTTACTGTGTTATGTTAGTTTAGAATTGTTTTCTTTTAACGTATTCATTGCTAATCTAGCAACATCAACACTTGCAGAAAACTGAATCATCTCAAAATTTATATGCAACAAGTTACAACAAAAAATATGACAGTTTCCCTTTTTCACCCTTCTCTTGTGGTGAACACCTAATGCACATACATGCACTAGAAAACTCAAACCAGTTCAGAGAATCTACTCCCGGTGAACCCAACAGAGATGAAATGTTATCGATTTTACAGAGCTCCGGTTACATTCATGAAATGTTTTGCATTTCAAACTCGTGATGCTAAATTCCACAATAGATACACAATCTTACTGATCTGACTTTATGACTCCCGATGTGCACATACAGACAAAGACATGTAAGATGCAAAAGGTAACGATGACCTTTTCAGCTTCCCATTAAACAGTGGTGAAAGGCCACAGTCTGTTCTGCACAGGGGCCACAACAGAGCTCCTTTCAGCAGCTCTGTGTGTATGTGTGCGCGTATGTGTGTGTTTCTGAGGCAAACCAGAGGCGGGTGACTTTCTGAAAAGGTGAGGGGCGGTTGGTGTTTTCCACCGGTTTGATATTAGCTGCTGAGAGGAATTCCTTGTATTCTCCATGTCAACTTTGGATAACAAAGCCTGGATGATAAATTCTGAGGCCCAGCGTTGTGTCAGCTGCTGCCACATGGACCCATAGCCAAGAACTCGCACTACCACTTTGTCAGTGCTTAAACAAGGGCAGTAAAAGTAGTGAAAGAGAAACTTGATCTGTACAGAGCTCATAAAGAGAGCAAAAGAAGAAACACTAAATCTGAGACTAGCTTGTTCTACTTTCCTAAAAGGATTCCTTCACTGTATTTTCCAAAAGCACATCGAAGCCTACTAACCACATGTGTGGTGCTAACCGTCCACTCTGCATACGTATTTGGCCTGGTAATATGTCATTGTCAGCAACAGCAGTCCGGTGTGTGGACAACGTCAGGAGGAAGGAAACAAAAATAAAACTGGGAGTTTAAACAGGAAAAAAAAAAAAAAAAAAAAAAAGGGGGAAAAAAAGGG
>VUQG01016123.1:0-16260 GCA_015106755.1 Etia nguti | reverse complement strand
GTGAAAAAGAAAAAAAGAAAGAAAAAAAAAAAAAAATGGGGTTTAAAAAAGAAAAAAAAAAAAAAAAAAAAAAATGGGGTCGAACATGAGGGAACATCCCCCTGGATACATAAACAGACGTGTGTGTATTACACAAAGAGATCGATTACAAAGCATGCCACACAGCAGACATGCACAACATTTAGGAGATGAAAGACAGGGAATGCAAAACTTGAACAATGGTAATTATCTGTAAAAGCACGCTCACACAAAAATGAGAAAAATATCCCAACCTGAGATCCTGAGCACTGTCTGTGAAATTTACAGACATGCTTCTTTACAACCAACAAATTAATAGCCACGTGCATATTTAAGCCTGGTTAAAACACATCAGTACTATCACACGTTTGAACAGCTGGACTCAAAAACAAACGGTTTTCTTCTTTCTGGGAAGAAGACAAACACACAAATAAAGAACAAAGGAGAAAACTTACTTCCTCCACTTCCAACTGATTTCCAACACACACATACACAGCTCTACACACACATGCACACTCACACTCCCTGCCGGTATGCAAAGCACTCACCGTGTGTGAAGTGTTTGAGCTGTCCCCTGTCGAAGTGCAGCGCTCCAGTGAGAGGCCAAACTCTGCTGTGGCTCTGGAAGCTCCCTGCCTGCCCCTCCCACCCATGCCTGTCATGTGACTCTGCACGTAAGGCAACACCATACGCCCACTTCCTTCAAATAACCCCGACCCTCCCTCTGACAAAAAAAAGGGGAAAAAAACACCCCTGCAACTTCCAATGTGATAAAAAGTAAATGTTAGCAGAGACCGGACAAAGACAGAGCGTCAGTGGCTGTGATAAAGAAACAGAAGAGCTGTGTGTGTGCACGCGTCTGCAGGTCTCCAGCCTTTAGGCCAGCTTCTCCTCAAGTCTCACATTTAAAAAAACAAAACAACAAAACTAATTACTTTGTCTGGACCCCTTATCCCCTTATCTTTACGTCATCACACTCGCATCACATCAAACTACTAAGACTCAGTCCCTTTAACAAATCAGTACCCTCCATAAATCAAGACTCACTGATTTTTTTCCCCCCTCTTTGCAAATTTTATATCATATTGACCTTTACAGTAACTCAGTTTTACAAAAAACGAAAGAGTAAAAATGTTTTAGATAAAGCCAAAGAAATCAGGCAGACAGAGCAGGGGATATGATGACATTTATCTTTATACAAAAATTTCTGAATATACTGAAAATACTGAATAATCCCACAGCAACTAAACTGAAATGTTTGGCAACAGTCAAGAGCCTGGATAAGATATCTTCAGACATTTCAACAGTAAAAAACATTACAGGCATAATGTAAAAACACTTTTATTGTTACTGTAACGCCAATAAAGCCACATGCATATGATGACATATTATAAAAAAGCAATACTTTTGGATAAGTGCAGTTAAATAATTACAGATCAATATATAAAAATAATATAACATGAATCTGTGTATTAGACAGGCATATTTATTTATAGCACATATGTATATATTAGATTGTATACTCAAAACAGATGTATAAGATGAGTTAGATGGGGGTAGGAATTGCTGACCAGGATATGCCCAACATTTTGTTCATGTTTTCCTTGTGAATATGACGGCTTTTAATGATTTTGTGTTTGTCTTTTATTCCCTAATACGTATTGACACTTGTTACTTATATGTTCAAAATAAAGATTTGATTACGACAGAGCGCAAACACCAACAACTATTACTATTGTCCAGTGAAAATATACACATAAAATACTTTAAAGATGAAATCTAAAGAATGGCAAAATGAGATGTTAAAAACACCTGATCCCTTATCTTCCAGTACCTGAGAACAGACCAATCACTTTGGCTGATTACTACTCTTTGGAAGTGTGTATATTCATGCGAGATTAAAGAGGAAGGGAACAGCTGTTTTCAGGCTCACAGGAAGTGTAATTACACACCAGTGCAGCGGCTTGAGTTTAACCTTACAGCCACATGAACAGACACACACACATACACTCACACACTCTCTGGGCAACACCTGCATTCCTTGAAATGAACAGTCAGGTTCCTGAAAAAAAACAGGCGTAATATGTTGGAGAGACGTGTCATTACTCAAACTCAGAGGCCAAAATAAACCAGGGCTTTTAAACAACGTCCATCTAATGAAACTGAAACATCAATATGGACCTTCTGAGTCCTGCACAGTACCAACACATGATTCATTAAATCCGACACACAAACATAGCTGGACTTGTAACTGTGATAAAAACCAGGTTTTTACCAAATATGGACGTAAAATAAACCCTTGTTGTCGTTAGTTTTACAGGGTGGAGAACGCTGCAATTTCCCCCAAACTCGGGGCTCCGTCTCTCTTACAGCCTTTTTGCTCTTTGACCTTTTTCTTTCTTTTCAACTTACTCTCTCTGAAGCTCACCTTTATCTCCCCAATAAAAACCTGATGTTTAAAGTGGAGACACTGGAAATGTAGATAAATCTGACAGCACTTAATGGTGGGATTAGGAGCTGGTTTCTTACTCAGGTGCACTTTATTTCACAAACACGACACAATCATCTTTAAAATCTTCTTCTGTGGATTATGCAGATTATACAATAGGAAGACCTAACAGAGCTTTTCACTCCTAATATGCATTGTAACAGTGCCAGTGATGAGCCACAGATCATTTAAATACAAGGGGCAAAGGTCATGACTTAAGACACAAATTAAAAATCCACATTTAGGAAGACTAAAGCATCACCCTGAAGTCACGTAAACAGCTCTGTGCATAAAACTGTGCCACTCTGAACTCGAAACACAAACTCTTCCTCTTCCCTCTTTTCGTCATCACTGCCACTCAGGAGCTGCTCTCCAAAGGTTTCATTATTAACTTGTCTTTTTTAAGCCTAAAATAGACCTTTTATGAGATACAAATTCCCTCTCTTTCAGATTTTCTTCTTAAAGACGCTGACTCCTGAATGAACCCTGCATGAATGCAGCATGGGCCAACTGTCATTTGTTTGATCTGACATAACTTGGCAGACTTCTTTATTACAGAGCTGCTGTCCTGCTGGGGACACGGCCTTCTTAAATGAAAGAAAAAAAAAATCTTAATTTTGAGGAGAAGGAGACAGAAAGCCGATGTCAGGGGCTGAAGTTTGTGGGCCACGCTGAGCCAAGATGGTGTCATGTATTGGCAAGCAGAGCATGAAGCTGCTTGGCTGACCCCTGACAGTATTCCTTGCAGTTGGACTTTCATAACACAGAGATAGACAGAAGAACCATAGATTCACTGGGTGCATTACATTAAATGCATCACAGGTTGTCTTCTTCCTCCATAGGAAAATTGTGTAGTGTTCGACTAATACAGAGGGCTGGAACACATCTTTAATCAGTATCGAGTATACTGCAGTGCACGGGGTATGTGTAAAGTTCTGCTATGAAACATCTTAGGCTGATAAATGACATTACCAAAAATAAATAAAGGTTTGTTAGCTGACATGCATGCTGAGGTTTCTAAAAAACAAAAAAGCAAGCACAAAAAATTAAATCAACAGCAAGGATCTTATTCATTTCTGCAACACTCATGCTGCTCATGTGAAAGATGTGGGTGGTGGCCACAGAGAAACTAAATGTTTCCTTTATATGTGTGTGTGCGCGCGCATGTGCGTGCTTTCTACCCTTTCTGCCTCACCCAGAAGGAATACTTAAGCCTCTGTACAGGATAAAAGGAGAAACTTGAGCATGTCTTTATGTGTAAACATTTGTGAGTTTACTTAACCTAAAATCTATTGTGCACCGTCACACTGTGATGCCTGGATTTTCATTTGGAGAAGAAGAGTAAACACTCGCAATGTAAATAACATTTAGGGGCCAACTTTAGGGCAAATCTACAGGAAATTAATGTAGGTCAGTGTCCTCTGAAGTGATAGAAACACTGTGTGTGTATGGGTGTGTGTTTGGAGGTGTCACATGAATCCAATTCTCTGGGAAGAGGAAGTACTTCCTCACTGAGGAGGATTTGTAGTAAACAGCTGAATGAGGCCCTCTCAGGGTTCTGAAAACAGCTCCTTCACCCTCCTCCACCCCATGTGTGTGTTTGCTGACACTGAGCCACTCAGCTCTGTGTGTGTGTATTGTGCTTCTTAATGTATAATACAGCGGACTTAATGCATCATTGACAAAAGTCTTCCAGCTCCAGTCTCGCTACCTTCCAGGTGAAAGGCTAACTACCTGTGTGACAGCAGCATCTGCTGGTAGCTGGTAGAGTTGCAGCAATAGAAGCAGCTCAACGAGCTTCAAAACAACATGGGTCAGTCTCCAACCTCAGCTCTGCAGTGCAAAACTTCAAACCTAAAAATGTGGCACGTCTATATTTAGCTAGTTTAACATGATGAAACTTAAAATTTCAGTTGAGTGATGCAAACATCTTTGTACATAAGAATAATCTTAAAGTTTTTATATGGTGACAGGAACTACAGAACATCTTTAAACAATGAAAACTAAAGTAAACAAATTATATATGAAAACAGAGCCATTAAAAACATGTGTACACTATTTAAAATTCATCTGTACTCAACTAAAACAGGAGAGACTCGACTGCAATCGCAGTCCCTCACCCTGTAGTCGGGCAGACACACCCATATTCAGACTTTGGATTAAACGAACAATAATCAGCTTTTGTATTTTAACTACCACAAAAAGTAGTAAAACGGAACAAAAAACACTGAAACGTATGCTGGTTTTGCTCTTTTACAGGGAAAGAAGTCTTATTTAACAGCTAGAGTGTCAAATTTCCTCTAACAACCAAACAACCGGCAAAGCTTGTTTTCCTGGTTTTGTTTATAAGAAAAGCATAACCTAAAGAGAGTTACTACGGCCTCACACAAACATACAGATCAGCCATCGATAGCAGCAGATTTACACAGGTAAGCGTCTTGTTTTCTAGTGGCTACATTTTTGCTTACTTTTGCTCACATGACTGCTGACAAATTTACACCCAATCACTAATGCTGCATTTATCAGGCGAAAAATATTAAAAGATACAATGAAGTTGACTGTTTTTTGCATTAGATTTCACTATGAAGTGAACTACATTTCACTCCGTCTGCCTTCTCATAAGTTTCTCTTGCAAATACACACAATCATGTAAAATTGCAGTTAAGTCTGCAGCATTCCAGCTTTGAAATTTTCAATTTGTTTAATTAGTTTAAAATCTAGTTAGTTTAGGTGAGTTTCACCAAACCAGTGCCAGACTGACAAAAATTTAATTCTAAATTAATTCATTGGGATCACTGTTTGGACTTATTGGACAAATACAAATATTAAGACATGTTTTCTGTTACAACTCTTTGACTCTAAAACTGCCATAAAACAATATCTACTTTGTTTCATTGCTCTTCTTTTACCTGCCCATTTAGGGACTTTTCTTTTGTTATTTATCTGAAGCTGAAAGGAGGCTTCATCACAGAATGGATGGTATTAATCAGAGAAAAAAAAGTAAAACCTGTTTTAAATAATGTTTAAATACAGAGTAGGGAAAAATGATTGCATATTAATGAAAACAGGCGATGATCACATAATTATTAGATCACTGGACACAAAGACAGCATGGATTAAAATATGGACGAACAATAAAACTAATAAACTTATAAATTTCTCTACAGGATGATGATGACGTCAGCAAGAATTACTGTACTGTGTGGCCCTGCTCCTGACCCTCACCTCTGTGTCAGCTGTAAGACGAACACTCAATTCAATCAATGATCTGATGTCAGTAGACTTCGGCCAGTCTGTGCCGATCCACAGTCTTGTGTTGCTCCACTGGTTTGCCAACACAGTTGACATTGACAGACACTGTGTCATACGTCTGACTTTTGACCCAAACCATGATTATGGCTCACACTATTATGGAAACAGTGAGAGGCTGTTTGAGTCATCGTGGGGATCCAGATACTACACCATCGGTAACATCAATGCATCAACATCAGTCCCACTTCCACCTCATGTCCGAGCCCAGTCAGGACATGGAAACAGAGTTCGCGTCATTATTAGAGTCAGGGAGGCATATGGAGAGCAACAAGTAGAGCAAGTCTATATCACGCAGCATTATCACCCATTCAACTATCAAAGGTCAGAGTATGATCCAGGTCAAACGTATGAGATCAGTACCAATCTCTTAAGAGAGATCAGAGAGTTTTCTATGGACAGTCATGACATGATATCACTAAGGTATCTTAGGGATCGCTTTGGAAGCAGTGCTAATGATTTACAGTTAGAGCGCATCAGAAACATGTGGGGTCACCTTGCTTCTCTTGGACTGTTGTTCCACATTGTGGGGTGTACTGGGCCATCATCGTACTACCATGAGCAAAGCAAATTGCACTCGGCACCAAGAAGAAATGATTTATGGAGCTACATTCAAGACTGTGGAAGTTTCTGTCTTCCATTGTTATCATTTTTGTTCTTTTTGTTGGTTTGTGCCTTTTTGTGTTTCTTTTTATATGATGCAGCAAGTAAAAACTGATTAAACAACATGAAAAGGAAACGTTTTCCAGATATACTCAACCAAGCTAACTGTTGGATCAGACACCAATCAGGATCTTCATTTTGAATGGGGAAATAACAAAACAAAAACAACTGGGCAGTTCCAACACCTCTATTACGGCTAGATTGCCAACAAAAAATATGAGTTTATTTTGAGTTGTTAAGTTTGAAATGCACAGACTCATAGCATGCTTGTAATAAGAGATCAAAATGTTTTCACATCAATAAATCACAAATCAATATTTTGTATATTAACTACTCAAAATGGTTCTTACGGTGTATCATCTGTACAATGTCTACTCATGTGTAATCTAACAGTAGTGACTCCCAGCAGATTCATCCAGTGAGGATCATTGACAATAATGATGAATAACACAGACATGTTGATTAAGAGTGCATTTGACTGATGCTTTTGTATTTTCTCTGTAATCTTGAAAATTTGGTGCTCATTAAACTGTATTTTCAAGCGTGAGATGGCCATTTTAAATGATGTGTTGTAACTGTCTTGATTCAAAAGTTGTATTAGATATATGTGCATTGTTCAAAATGTAAACTAACTGCATGCCCTGGTGACTTACTGGCCTAAAACAAATATATGATTCACTTGATTCAAATCCATCTGTGTTTCCAAGTTTCAAAACGTAGCTGATATAATATTTGTTGTGCACTATGTAAATTTCTACACGTCCTGATAATGGAAAAAGACCAAAAATGCAACAAGTGTTACAGGCCAATAATCTGCATTAAAACAAACAAAAACATCCAGTCTCAAACAAAAAGCAGACACAGATTATGTGCAAATATTTCAATCCACTCTAGTACAGTCATGAGCTGTGACACATACATATCTTTGTACATAGAAATAATCTCAAGTTTTTATATAACAACAGTAACTACAGAACACCTTTAAACAATGAAAACTTAAATTAAGAAAACAAAATCATACAAGAAAACACTAAATTCAAAAACATGTGCACAATGTGTGAAATCCATCCGTGATCATTTGCTACAGGAGAGACTACTGCAGTGTCACAGTTCGACACCCTGCCATAAAGCAGACACGACCATATTCAAAGTTTCCATTACAAGCCTGCTCATAAATGGCCAATAATCAGCTGTTAACAGACACGTGACTGCCAAACTACCAAAGATACTGAAATGTTTTTTGGCTTTAAAAACGGAAGGAAGTCAAATGGTAAGACTTGTTTTTCAACTTCCTCGTCACAACTGTCTGGATTTATTTACAAGGAAAGCGAAACCTAAAAGAAGTTACAACCGCCCTCACACAACAAATAGATCAGACAGAGAAGCATACTGACACAGGTAAGTTTCCTCATTTTGTAAATTCCTTACTCGACTGGTGAGGAATTTACCCACGTCTCTAATGCAGAATTTATTCTACAGGTGACAAAATATTACATATGCAATGAAGTGGATTTGACATGGAGTTTGTTAAAGTGCACTACATATGCCTTTTGTTTAATTACAAGCATACTTACTTCCATGCAATATGATCTGTAAGTCTGCAGGATTAGTATTAAAGCTATGAAACTTTTAATTTGTATAACTTCCTGACACAGAGGTGGGGAGTATCATGAAACCAGTGCCACGGCCAACAAAAAGTGAAATACAATTCTTTAAGATTAGCAATTGGACTTTATCTAATAAAAACATGAAAACATTTTCTAAATCTCTCAAACAAAATCTGCTTTGTTTAGTTACTCTAAGCGGACCGTTCAGTGATCCCTCCCTCTTGTTTATCTGAAGCTGACAAGAGGCATCAGTGGACAAATCAAACAAGTTTCGATTATAAATGAAGAGCTACTAGTGTGACACTCCCCTATCATTACCTCCTCTGAGGTCCTGTTCAGCAAGTTAAGACTGTTTGGGGAAACAAGAGAATTTCTGAGTTTAAGTTTTAAAAAAAAAAAAAAAAAAAAAAAAAAAAAAAAACTCCTGGTGAATGGTATTAGCCAGAGGAAAAGTAAATAAAACCTGTTTCAGTGTTTGTACGACCAAATGATTAATGCTTAATTACAGACTAGGAAAAAAATTAAAGCCCTTTTTAAATGGTAGCATGGTCATTAAAATATGTAATCATAACTATTATATGCATCACAGGTCACAAAAAAAGACAACAAAAAACCTTGTAAGGACTGAAAATGCATGAATTCACTAACTACTTAAATCTCTCTACAGGCTGATGAAGATGTCAGGAAAGATCATCTGTTGCTGTGTGGCTCTCCTGATCTTTGCATCAGTTTCAGCTGTAAAACGAATGCTCAATTCAATCAATGATCTAAAGTCAGTCAGATTTGGCCAATCGGTGCCAATGGAGAGCCAAGAATTGCTCCGCTGGTTTGCCAACAAAATTGAAATTGATACAAACGGTCTCATACGACTGAACTTTGACCCACACTGTGATTATGGCTCACATCATTATGGCAACTTTGAGGGGTTGCTAGAGGAATTGCCAAGGGGGTACAGATACTACACTCTTGGCAATGTCAATCAACAGACATCACTCCAGCTTCCATCTCATAGGAGAAACAGGGCTCGAATCATAATTAGATTCATGGAGCAGTCACAGAGAGTAGACCAAGTCTATATTACACAGCATTATCAGACATTTGACTACCAAAGGTCAGAGTACGATCCAGAACAAACATACCTGATCTCTACTAACCTCCTAAGAGAGATCAGAAGGGTGCCTATGTACAACTTACATCGTGTAAACGCTTCCCAGTCATGGGACACTGGAAACAGACAGGCTGCAACAAGAAGAAATGGACAACCTAACAGTTGGAATGACGATTTGATGCTCGCTTTGGTTGTTGCCGTCGCTGTCATTTTGTTTATTTTCTTTTTGTCAACAGCAAATAAAAAATGAGTAAGCAACATGAAAAGAAAGCATGATCCCAGATACTGACTAAACCAAACAGTTGTAACGGAAAATATGCTCAGGACCAGACAACACGCAGCATCTTTGTTTTGACCAGGACAAAAGGGCAGTTATAATATCTGACTTTGACTACATTACTAATAGTGTCTGCTGTACAATTTGCAATCATGTCATTATTTTTATTTTTTTTATTTTACTCTGGACAAAAATCAACATTTTGTATACATACTACTCAAAATTGTGCCATTCGTATTTGTAAAATTTCTATTCAAGTCTAATCAACAGAAGTGACTCCCAGCAGATTCATCCAGTGAGGAGAATGGACAATTGCTCTGATGGATGAATGACAGACACGTGTTGTATTGCATTTTTTAAATGTTGTGCTCATTAAACTGTATTTTCAATTGGGGACAGTCATTTTATGTGATGTGTTGTAACTGTCTTGACTCAAAAAGTAAATTAACTGTGTGTCCTGGTTAGCTACTGAGCTATAACAAACAAGATTCACTTGATTCATTTTCATCTGGCTCTTCTATGTTTCACAACATAGCAAACAGCATATCAGCTATGCACTACGTAGATTTCTACACTTCCTGATAATGGAAAAAGATTTTTTAAAAAGGGGAAAAAAAGTGTTTGAGGCCAATAATCTGCTTTAAAAAAACAAAACAAAGAAACAAAAAACTGATTATGTGCAAAGGAAGGTCAAGAGCTGTGGCACTTACATGTAAAAGTGACACTTGGCTTTGAACCCAACTAAAATGCTAAAATAGTATTCTGTTTTTCTCCAAGAGGATGAGGTTTCATGCAAACAGCTGTATTATGAAGCTTCCCGTTAGCGCTAGCCTTTCCAGCTCCTTTAGTTTCATTTTCAGGGAAACAGAAACCTAAAGTGAGTTACGTCTGCTCCTAGACAGAGAGCTCAGACACATGGCAGCAGCAGACTAAGGCAGGTAAGCTCTCTTACTTTCTGCTGCTAATTTGAATTATTTTGTGACTGATTTAAAGGCTTCTCTGCTTAGAATTATTATCTGCTTAGAAAATTATTTACATGATAGTGCAGCTGGCAGCATTGTACTAGGAATTTATTTGGAGTAAGTTACAATGAATACTGAAAATCGACTGTCTCTTCGAGGATTACAAACTTCTAATGCAACCTTTCACACAGAAGAAGAAAACCACACAACATACATTCACAAACATAACTTCACCTCTTTCTATGGCTTTATTGACCCACCGAATACATTTCAATATTTGAAACAGGCTTTTATGTGATGCATTGTTTCTATTCATCTTTATTACACTGAGTCTACAGAGCACTTTGTGATATTTTGTGTTGTTGATCGTTTTACTTCTTTGAACAAGGCAGCAATCATAATAAACACTGCATGAGCAGCAACATCATTAGAATTGTAGGACACAGCTATATCAGTAAGTATATTCTGTGTTAAAAAACAAAACAAAAAACTGTCAATACAGACATTAATTTGACAACCCTAAACACTAATGCTTTTGGAAATATTCAGGTTTACTCGTGGAATTGTATTTTAGCAGTTCATGAGCACACAAACAAACCTCAGGACAAAACGTTCTGACAAACAGACAAACTTTTACTAAATGAAGGACCAGGAAAGCTCAAAATATACCGCACCCGCACCCACGATAACTAGCAAAGCTTACTGCAGGGTTCATATGGACACATGTCTAGTGTTTAAAGACCACCGGGAAAAATATGAACAAATGTAAGGTAAAGATGCAGAGTCTGGATGTATAATGAAACCAGTAACTTTCTAAATCTTTCTACAGGATGTTGAAGACATCAGGACAAATCAGCTGCTGTGTTGCTCTCCTCCTTACCCTCACCTCTGTGTCAGCTGTAAGACGAGCACTCAATTCAATCAGTGACCTTAAGACGGTAGGCTTTGGCCAGTCTGTGCCTGAGTACAGCCTCCGCTTGCTCCACTGGTTTGCCAATGAAATTGACATTAACAACAACGATGACATCCTGCTGACCTTTGACCCAAACAGTGGTGATTATGGCTCACATTATTATCGCAACGATGAAGAGCTGTTAGACCCACTGCCGAGGGGATACCAATACTACACTGTTGGCAATATCTACCAAGATGCATCACTGGAACTTCCTGATTATGTCGTGGAGTCGGACACTGAGGAAAGTAACAGGGCTCGCATTATAATTAGAGTCAGGGAGCGCAACGCATTACGGACAATAGACCAAGTCTATATCACACAGCATTATGAGACATATGAAGATCGAGGGACAGAGTATGATCCACAACATACATATCCAGTCACTGTCTGCCTCCTAAGAGCGATCAGAAAGTTTTCCTTGGAACGCAATAACATCAACTCAATGAGGTCTCTCAGAGACCACTTTGGAAGCAGTGCTGATGATTCCCAACTATGGGACATTAAGGATATCTGGGATGAGCTTGCTTGTCTTGGACTGTTTTTGTTAATTGTGATCCCAGAAAAACATTCCTCTCACAGACACAACAGCAGACCTCAGCCAGCACCATCAAAGAACACACAACCTGATTTTGTGATCAATATCCCAGAGAGCAGGCAAAATGTCACTTCTGGGATGTCTGCACAAAATCAAGTGGATCATAGAAATGGGATAACACTGAAGGTGACAACAGGCAAAAGTGGACACGCCAGAATTATTTGGAGCAATGTTCATAGTGACCTTCTTAAACGAGACGTGATGGTGGCACTTTACCAGAATAATCAGGAAGAGAAAGCCCTGACTTTTATATGTATTGGGAACATGGTGTCAGGCAGTTATGACACATCAGTACCCCTGAATGAAGGCCTTCAGGTACGGCTCCATGAGGTCAGGACTCTATTTTTCTTCTGGATATCAATAGGAGAGGAGATAGACAGAGGCAGTGAGTTTAAAAACCCCAAAGCTGTGAATATAACAGGTTACAATGCTAACCTGCAACTCTTTGCAAAAGATGGCAAGGCTTGCGCTCGCTTAATAGTGACAAAGTCTTTCCAGGACTGGAGGTCCAAATTTAAAAAGGCGTGGGTAGGCTTCTATAGTTCTGAAAATAAAGACACAAACAACTACAAATGGTGGCAATGGCAATGGGCAACAAAATTCAAAGAAAACACAGATTCTCAGGACAAATTCTATAATGTATACGAGTACCAGTCAGGCATGACAATCGCCCCAGGAGTGCAAGCACGTTTCATTCTGCAGGATGAAATAGAGAAAGCAAGAACCTCACCCTGGGGGGAATGACGACATTTACTCCTTTAAATACTGACTGAATAATGTTTTTTAAAAAGCCAAAGTAAGAAAGTAGAGACAAGTGTTTAAGTAGCCTCAGATTTTAATTTAAGGTCATTACCAGCCTCTTAAGAGTGATCAGAAAGGTTTCTAGAGACCACTTTTGAAGAAACAATCATGATTCCCAGCTATGGGACATTATAAACATATGGTTGTTGTTTACTGTTGTTTACTGGATTCACTGGTGATCAGGATACATAGTCATACAAAGCTCTTTATCTACTTGCCAAGTTAACTCGCAGCTTCTTTCACATGAAAAGGGTGGTCTTAGCAGTATATGACCGATCTCAAAGGGGCATTTCATAGATCATATACACAAAATGATCCCTATGCCACCTAAACCAGACACACCATCAAATGGTAATTAAAAATCGAAACATAGTAACACTAAAAATAAATTAATTAATTAAACTGGATAAATGTTTTTATACTTCACTCTAAATGCTGCTAAATCTTATAATACAGCTACTGGGACACAGAAAAAACACCAAAAATCCCTATCTGCAGACAAACATCCACATCTCCTTTATTAGCCTGTGGGACAGTAAGTTTTAATGTTCAAATGCATCTAGTGTAAACAGCTGTAATGTGCATCCATCACCTTAGAAATAATCAGCAGCACAGAGCATGCACTCCGCCATAAAATAATTAACTTGAATTAAAATGTTTACTTTACCACTCACTACACTAAGTCACAAGATTAAGGATTTTCTCTCATCCTTTTTGCAACAGTGTTGCATTTTACAGTTTATGTTCTTTGCATATTTTTGATCAACATTTTATCATCATCTGATAAGGTCTGTGATAGCAACACTCATAGGGTTAATTTTGTGTGGACGAAGAGTCATATGACCTGTGAAACACCCCTTTTAGATTGGTCAGATGCTGCCAACACCAACCGTTTCATGTGAACATGCAGGGGAAACCCTGGAGTTAATGAGTTGATAACTAGCTTCGTGTGACTGTTTATTCAATTCCTGATGTTAGAGTAAGCTAATCCAAATAACAGAAAGATACCTTGGGTATGTAGAACTTGCTTCATAGTACAGGCCTCTGGAAAGGTACAGCTCTAACCTAAATAGCCTATCACAACACAAAGAAACACGACTCTGAGATAGCACCTTTGGAATCAGGGCTTCTCCAACATTTTGGTGATTCTTGTTCTTCTGTTTTCCCTGCCTGTCATATGCACGCAAGCACTAATTTAACTAAAATCAAAATCAGCACATAGTTTAAATCTAGCTTTTCTGTTAGAATTGACTGTTACCGACTACAGAATCCTTGAACAGTGTTACATCATTATTCTTACTTGCTGTCTTGATACACTCCTAGCAAGTTTTTACTTTTTTCAGCACCTTAGCTCCTGAACTTTTTCCCCCTGGTATTTTTTCTGCATCAGTGAAGACCGCATTTTTAGTGAGGCCATTAGTAATTATTGGCCTATTTCAAATCTTCCATTTATTGGCAAGATTACTGAGATTGAGTTTTTAAATCAAATAAGTAACTGCTTGAAAACAAATTTCAACCACAAAATCTTCCAATCAGGATTTCATCAATGTCACATCACATAAACTGCTCTCATTAAAAAGGTGTTCAATGACATTTACTATCACTATTTAACTGTTATACACTATATTTACATATGTTGTTAATCTGTGTTGTATATTTTAACATTTTTAAAGTAATTTTTATTCATCATACTTCTGTTCATTCATTAACTCATTTTTAATGCATATATTTTCTTAAAAAATAAAGTTATTTGAATTTGATTTCATAAAACACTTAGAATGACTGTTGTTTAAACGCTGATCTATAAACACATTAGCACATTGCCTTGCCTTCAAACCATGAAATAACAGAGAGACACAACATGCTCTAGATATCAACTAAACCAATCTATAGCCACCTCACTGTTCACCAAGAAAAGGCCACCACCACCAGCAGGATGTTTAATTATATATGGAGCATAGGTCCAGCAGGAGTTGTTACATTGTCCACTTTGCAGTCATCTGTTTAATTTTACGTTGTGCTGTACGGATTTGTTTTGTAAATCTTGCACAGAATGCTTGTAATAAGTTGTTTGGGGTTCCTAAATATATTTTTTTAGCATTTTAATTAAATAAAATGGTGCTTACTGTGTATGATATAGTGGCTCGCCACAGATTTGTAAGAAAAACGGACAATTGCTCTGATCGATGAATCTCTCGTATGTTGACTAAACATGTATTTTATAGATGTTTGTGTGTTCATTAAACCATATTTTCAAGTGTGCAATGGTTATTTTGTGATGTGTCATAACCAACTTTAAAACACAAACAAGCATTTACCTAGAATGTAAGGCTCATCAGTGCCTTTGCTGTATGACCAGGCTCTGGCTGCTGGGCTGGGGTCAGCATACAGTCAACTTTATGATCACAATGGGTTCTTGGCTAGCTGTGTGTTATCATGCCATCTGTTCAGATGCTTGCAAAGAGCTGATGATGTGTTAATAGCATAATGCGATTGTTTCCGTCATGGGTGCAGTTTGCCCTGTGGTGTATGAAATGCATGTCTGTTTTTTTTTTAAAGCTGCAGACCGCTCCGCCATTTTGCTTCTCAAGCACACAAAGTGAATTCACATCCATTTCTTCCATCTGCTCTATCCATTCAACATGCAGATAACTGAAGAATTTTCGCAACATAAGTAAAGACAACATTGTAACTGTAACATAATTACGGAGTTAAGTACATTGATGCGTACCTGTTATGAAGCAGAAGTGCCATTATGTTTGTATTAGATAGATTAGTTTATGTTTGAGAGAATACAGAACAATAAAAAATTAAAATAGAGTGCCCTGGTGACCTACTGACCTAAAAGCAATGCATGATTCACTTGGTTTAAATCCATCTGGGAATGTTTGTTGCACGTCTTTCAATGTTTCACAACATAGTTACCTGCTATTTGTTATTCACTGTGTGACTCTTTGTGTTGCCCAATAATGGCAAAGGACCAAAAAAGAAAAAAAAAAAAAAAGAAGTCAAGTGTTTGAGGCCAATATTCCCATATTTTTCGGACTATAAGGCGCACCAGATTATAAGGCGCACTGTCGATGAACGGGTCTGTTTTCATACACAAGGCGCATTAAGCGAAACAAAACAGTCAGATAAGTCAAAGTTTACTCAACTCATTCTTCTTGCTTCCTCCACTTCCGTACCATTGATTCATTAATCTTGAATTCTCTCACAGCTGCTCTATTCCCATGTTGTTGCAGTATATTAATGACTAACCTCGTATTGTGGATGGATTATCTCAGTTGTTCTCCAGACTGTAGTTTGGTCCGTTTACAGCATCCTGCCATGCAGTTACATTTGTCCTTAACCATCGGGAACCCTCACGTTAACTTTTATCGAGTGGAAAAAAGTTAGCATTCATCCTCCAGCTTCACTGTGCTTATGTTATGCTAACATATATGCCAGCTAGTCCAACTTCAGAAACCCTACAAACGT
>VUQG01016121.1:9647-23177 GCA_015106755.1 Etia nguti | reverse complement strand
TTTTCTGTGTTTTATGCTCAGTTACTTTGACACAAAGTCATCTGCTGTGATGCTTACACCTCTGATAAAGTCTCACAAGTGTCAGCTTTCTTTTTATAGATATAAAAATATGGATATGTAATGATAAATGATCAGAATTATAATATTTCTGACTGTCTGAGGCAAAATTTCCCCGATTCAAATCAAATCGATCGAATCGAATTGAATCGTGGATAGAATCAAATCGGGACCTTGTGAATCGGAATCGAATCGATTCTAGAAATCAGTGACGATACCCAGCCCTAGAAAATATCCAGTAATTATCAGTTCTCTGAGCAAATATGCCTTGCTGATGTTAGAGGTCAAGAAGAAGGGACAGCAACTCTAATAACCACTTATTTCAGCCAACGTATGCTGAAGAGCTTATCTGAACACAAAAAAATACTGACCCTTCAAGCAGATGGGATACAGCAGCAAAAGACCACAACAATTTGCACAGGCTAGTTCCATATATATATAGTTCTACCTTTATGTGATATGAGTCCCCTCCTAGAGAACATGTGAACCTCGTAGAACTTTATTTAACAGGCAATTCTCCTAGTAATATCCATTAGAGGATAATATGCAGCTGTCGATCACTGTGTTTGTCATTTGTTTCTCCTGGACTTAACTCCAAAAACCTGGAAGGACTCTGTTTTCATGTCATTCATATATTGCTATGTTGATGGATTTTTCCTGTCCATTCCAAATAAAGATATAATAATTTAAAAAAATTGCACAGGCTTGTCATGGTTCTGGGTAAATTTGACCCAGCTTTTTGAGTTTCTTGTGTTTTGGTAATATTTTATATTATGATTTATGTTTTGATTCACTGGTAGTCTTAGTTATCCTGTTTTGAGTTTCTTGTATTCCCTGTTTAGTTCCCTGGTTATTTAGTAGTTTCCCCCTGTGTAGCTGCCCTCTGTGTCTCCCTCTGTGTGGCTGTGTTTATATAGTTATGCGAGTTCTTGTGCCTTGTTTCCCCATCCCGTCTTGTCTGCGCTCTCCCTCGTGCTCCTCCGTGTTCTCTCTCCCTCTCCGGTCTGCTTCTCTGTGTACTTCCTGTTTTACTTTGACAGTCTCTCGTCAGTGTACGTCATGGTGTGTTTGCTCTTCCCCTGTCTCATTATTATTATTATTAGAGTCAGCTTTGTTCCCCGTGTGCTCCTACGTCCCTTGTTATCTTTCTGTGTATTTATTTCAGAGTCTCCCTCAGTTCCGTGTCGCGTCGTCCCTCATGGCCGTGTGTCTCTCCATGTGTTTTTCCCTGTGTGATTAGTTCCTAGAGTTTCCAAGTTTAGTTTTGTTCTTTGTATCTCCTCGCCAGCAATAAAGCTGTGTCCTTTTGAGTTTACTTTCCGTCTCTGTAAGTTCGTATTTGGGTCCATTTCCTGTCTGCACACAGCTGTTTCATGACAAGGCTGACCCAAATTGGACAACAGAAGTCTGGACAAATGCTGCCTGATATGATGGCTCAGAATTTGGAGTAAACCACATCAAAGCATGGCTCCATCCTGCCTTATATAAAGAGTTCAAACTGGTGGTCGTGGGGTAAAGGTGCAGAGGATATTTTCTTGGCATACTTTGTGCTCCTCAGTACCAACTGAAAATCGTTCAAATGCCACAGCCTACATGGGCATTGTTCCTGACCTTCTCCATCACCGCAGTGTACCCAACTTCCAGTGGCTAAAACATCTCACAAAGCTCAAATCATCTCAAACTGGCTTCTTGAACATAACAGCGAGTTCACTGTACCTCAATCATCACCAATCCAACAGAGCACCTCTGGGATGCTCCCAGGACAACCAAGATAGAAGACAGAAGACCATACTGTGAGTGATTATGGTACGACTCAAACCCAAATTTACTCAACAATTAGTTCAAGCTAAGACGTTTTATTTAATGTTTCTTTTAAGTTACTTTTGCAGCTTTTTACTCAAGATGCTTTTTATTCTGAGCTTATTAAATCCTCAAGTTACCCAGCTTCTCACACCAATATGGTGCTATGATGAAAAACTCTTTTAAAAAAAGCAGCGACACAGGACATTTCACAATCATATTTTAACTTTGTGTCAGAGCTGCATAATTGGGCCCAAGCTCAGTGGTCCCTGTTGTCCACCAAGTGCCTCATTACATTCTACAAACAGCACTAAGAAACTTTCTTTCTCCATCTAATCCATACTGGTCTGAAAGTCTGTGTGTGTCATAGAGGACATAGGGTATTTTGTGAAATAATGTTACAGCTATATTTGGAGTTGTCTCGCTCTTCCTGACTTGCAAATCTGTGCAAGGTTCAGCCAGTAGCCCCGAGTCAAACAAATTCTGAGCTATATGTAAAAGTTTTATTGTAATACATACTGTGAGGGTGGTCTTGTTGTCAATAGTGTGCTTTCCTTTCTCTCTCTCTCTCTCTTTCCCATAACTGACATAACTGTGTCCCACTGTGCACAGCTCCAACCAATTAAAATGCCCAGCATGGACTGATTTGGAGTATCATCAGGCAGCAGGCTGCTGTCCAGGTTGTGGAAAAAAATAACGTGTTACACCTTGAGCAGGAGAATTAGGAGTAACTGTGTCTCTGCTCCACTGCAATGAATGTTAAATATTCTTGTTTCAGTGGCTGATGTTTTGCACTCTTAACAGAAATCGGGCTGGAATTTATATGGAGTACACTGCAGCTGTGAACTACCCATACACAGCCCCAACCCTCTTTTGTAATTCTAGTGGAATTAATAAAAGAAGGAGGTAATAAAGTCCCTTTCATTTGGGGAGTTTATTTAAGGGAAAACATAAAAGGCTTTCATATTGTTTCTTTGGTCCCTTTAATTAAAGTTTTTATTCACAGAGTACGCTAACTCTTCCAGCTGAGGACAGCTCTGAAGAGCAACTGGAGCTATCGAAATGTTGCTTTGATAATTTTCCTTGTGTTTTCATTTTTTTGTTGTGTCCATGTTGTCATACCAGCAATTGCTAATTCTGGAGAACCAGAGCCAGACCAGCTCTTTAGTGATAAAAATTAGCAGTAAGCAAAGAAAAGCACTCTCCTGATTAGAGACACGTGAAGGATCTTTAGAGTTCATCAGAATCAGAATTCATGAGTGTTTTTCTAGTTTGTGTGCATCACAACAGCAAACACAAAGCTGTTGTTCTCCTATAGTGTGTGCTAAAGTGTTGGTATGACTTGAAATGCACAGTTATTGCAATCACAAGCTTGTTTATTTGAACAAATATAGAAGCAGAGGTGTTAGCCAGCATTTTCTGAATCACAAACTAGTAAAAGCATGTCTTTTTATTCCACTGGCTTAGAATATGCACAAAAGTTAATGAAGGAAAATTCCGCTCATCATTAAATTACAGAATTGGAATAAAAACTCAAACTCTATGCCACTACCCCACAACTCTTTTGTTGACCAAGGATTTTCATTCCAGTGACAGACCTGAATGGTTCCTGCCACGATTTGGGCTGAGCGAGCTCCAAAATTCCCAAGCCAAGTATCTCCCATCTATTGCCAGCAACCGGGTGCCAGTTTACTGCATCTGCACAGCAACAGCTTGAAAGGCAACAAACTGAATTTCTGTTGGGATCAGCAGGAGCTGCACCATAGCACTAATTAAATCGGTGCTACATTTATCTATTTCTAGATGTTTTTTTTCCACTTTGCCCAAATTATCATCCTTGTGCTTAATTAAAGCAGCACGACTCATCTGAAATATCATTCAATAAACATACTTCATATGCACTGTCTTGGTCATAAACTGTAAAATAAAAATAATTAGTGTATTTTGAAATGTTAACAGTCATCCAAACAAAAACAAAAAAGTGACTTCTAACACAATAGAGTGCCAGGTCTATGGACTTTATTTAGTTCTTAGTTTTTACTTTGTCATTGAGTTTGTTTCTCCACAGTCAGGCATGTGTGATGATGAGGGAATGACAGTTACAGTGGAGGTGGAAGATAGGAAAGTGAATAAACAACAGCATTAGTCAGAGATGTAATGGTGACGAATGTTGCTGTGGACCTTAAAAGAGAATTTTGATGAAAAGTTTGGATTTATAATGTTCTTTGCCTGCATCTACTGCTCCCCTGGGGAGAGTCTGTGTGCGTCTCACTGAGTGCGCGTGAATCCCAGCGTGCGCGTGTGAGTGTTCTTAAACGACCGTGTTTGTGAACGCAAAGGACGCATGTGCAAACGCGGGCGCGCGTGTGTGTGTGTGTGTGTGTGTGAGACTGCGAGCATCACTGTGTGAGGCGGCCCCCCTTGGGCATCTCCCCCCATCCTTCAGCATCTCGCTGTTTGATGTCGGGATCTGACACTTGCTGTCTGTCTCTCCCCATTCTCAGTCAAACGACCAAATCCCACCAGAACCCTGGAAAAGATTGCAAAATCCATTCCTTCAAAAATAAATGAAAGATTTTACTGGGTTTTTTTTGGGGGGGGGGGGTTTGCACACACACAGCCTGCTCAGGTTAATCACCCCAAGGATCGGGATTGGTAAATTCTGTCAGAATGAAGACGGTGATATCTAAATCCAAAAAAAAAAAGGAAAAAGAAAAAAGAAAAACATTGTTCAGATGTGATCTGTTCTCTGTACGTGTTCCATTGATCCCGCATTGCAACTGCGGGAGTTACAAGCTTGTGATGTGTTTTCTGGTATATTACCTCACCCGTTTTTTTTACTTAGCCTCAAACCAAGAAAGTTTTCAATTCAAAATGTATACTTTTAAAGGTGCAGGTATAAGTTGTTTGTCAATCAAAGAATGCATCATCTGCCTTTGCTCTGATCCCATTAACAAAACAAGGAACCTACTTGCAACCAGCCACAAATGGGCTTCAGTAATAATCTATATCTGGTGGAATTCAATCAGGGATAAATCACCCCCTAACGCTGCTTCAATCCTTAATGAGTGAAAATATATTCTGCTTACATGATGCTTGCTTACAGGAGACAGCATTAGGAAGCGCCATCGTCAGCATAAAAGATGCTTTGATTACATTTTGGTCACTTGAGTTAGTAAATTAACCATTTAAGCAGTTACTGATGTAGTATTTTATTTCATTTTTGCATTTTATTAAGAAATAGGGTCAATCGAAGTGGATATGTTTGAGTAGCCTGGGTCAACAAGCAGAAAACAGGGCACGAGAGAGGTGAAGAAGAGAGTGAGAGGAGGGTGGAGTGGGTGGAGACAAGTATCTGGGGTGATTTGTGACAGGAGGGTAGCAGCAAAAGTGAAAGGGAAGGTTTACAAGGTATTAGTGAGACTTGCTATGATATATGGTTTGGAGATGAAAGCACTGAAAGACAGACAGGAGGTGGAGCTGGAGGTGGCAGAGCTGAAAATGTTAACATTTTCAGTGGGAGTTTCCAGGATGGTCAAGATCAGACATGAGTATTACACAGGGACAGGTCAGTTTGGGCATATTGCAGAAAGGATGCTGAATATGGAGCTGCTAGGCAGGAAAAGAGAAACCACAAAGAGGATTTGCGGACTTAGTGAAGGAGGACATGCAGAGGGTTGGTGTGACAGCGGAGGATGATGGGGATAGGGTGAAACGGATGAGACGCTGTGGCGATGCCTAAAGAGAGCAGCCAAAAAAAGAAGAAAGAAGGCAAATTTCAGAAGCAAGAAAAAATCCAAACACAACCTTTTTACTATTATCTTTAAAATAGGATCCATGCTGAATTTTACTTAGATGTCAATAAAACAGCGCCACAAAAATGTATTTCTGCTTTTTTTGCTAAAAAAATCAATTTCACTTCATATTTTTCTTCTTGTTGTCTGATTGTACTACTGCTGTACAGAAAGAAAGCTAAAAACTCTGCATGCCAGAACTCCGCGCACTTTATTGTGGTGAATGCAAACAATCTTCAAGGATGTAGTTCTGGAGAACTGATATAAGTTGCAAGTGAATCAGCTTCTGGCATCAGAGCAGGGATATCAATTAAATGCTACCCAATAAATGCTGAAATGTGATGCCGTCGGTGGTTGAGACAGATCCGTGTCACAGAGAGGGATAACGGTGATGTTTAGATGCTCATGACTGCATGAACACAGCTTTGGTTATCTGTCCAGTTCCACAGTGATTCAGAAATGTTACTTTGTTTCCCACATCCCTCTTTATCCCACTCCCAGCCTCTTTGTATCGCTGTTTCAGTTTTATAGTTTCTCCTCTTTGATGTACATTATAATCTCTCTCTTTCTCCGTCTCTCTCTCTCTATGATGTTGGCTTGCAACTTTCCTCCATCTTAATGTTTGATGGCTGTGTCAGTTCCACCTCTTTTGAGTCTCTTTATCTTTTATAATGTCTCTCTCTCGCTCTGCTCTCCCACACTCTCTGATTCACTGCTTCTCTGCAGCATCCTGCCTTGTATTTTCACTCCTTCCACTTGACATTTGTGATCTTTTTTTACACCCCTGCCTCCACTTGCTTCCAATCTCTTTTTCAGCACTGTTGCCACCCTCTCAGCCCACTGTCTCCCCTCCTGCTCCGTCTCTCACATCCTCTTCTGATTACTATAGATTGATTACTGAAGGTTACTCCTGGTAAAGATCTGGGCGGCTGCTGGTGCACCATCGGGACCACAGTTACAGCCATAAATCTATCTTTTGACGTTGAGCTGCGACACTGCGTGTGTCTCAGCGTGTGTGTGTGTGGGTGGGTGGGTGCAGTAAAGGACAGAGATGGATTTATAATGCAAAGAGATTGATAGTCTGCGTTTTACACTCCTGAAAATCAAACATAATCACCAAGAAAAGAACAAAAATGAGGAATGTTATTGCAATATTTCACTTCCAGTGTTGGGTATTTTTAGGTCAGGACTCCTTCTTTTGTCCTGGGTGAGACAGCAGAGTGCTTATGTACTTATGTGTGTTTTCACAAAAAATGAGATTAAAAATGAATGATTAAAAAGTATAATGATAAAGGTGAAGGGGAGGCCTTGAGAGACAAAAGGTGCATAGGTGTGTATGAAAAGGAGCTGCAGTGATTGAACCTGCTGATTCATACTGTTCAGTGCATGCAGCTGTGTCCTTCTATTACATCACAGCATGAGTCAGTCTTTTCTTAGCCTGGATTTAGGCTGTATCGCATATCTCGTTGTTTTACTCTGTAATGTAGCCCAAAGTTTCCATGCCCAGAGAAGAAAGAAAAAAGAAAATCTAATGAATAAAGTCATATTTTAGCAAAGAATTTCTCCTGGGCCTGCAAGATTGCTTTATTCTGTACTTACACGTGTAGATTTTTTAACTCTCGGCAGCTCCTCCGTTGCTACTAGGATAATTAAATAACATAAAACTCACTCAAATACGTTTCTGTGCAAGCAACTGGTGCGCACTTAATGATTCAAGAACAAACCTACTAAAAAAAAAAATCCACCTGCTGTGAAAAAGACACACTCACACACACACACACACAAACAGCAAGTGGGTTTGTGAGTAGAACTCAAATGGTTACTTCTTCCTCGGTTGGAGGCAGGAAATAACAAGTTGGCCATATTTAGGACATCTGGAGAACAAGAGAGCCGGCTCACACAGAGGCACAAAGAGACGTACAGATAAAGAGAAACAGACAGAGACAGGAGAAAGCAGAGAAATGAAAGATGGCCTTGTGTCGATAGAGTCGGGCAAAGGAATGATGAGGCGCACACTGAGAGAGATAGCTGCAGAGAGGATGTACCATGCGGTTAGGGCTCTACAGCAAGCAGAGTGAGGTAGAGGGAAGCGCACATGCAACGTTCGCACAACACAACCTTTCACATTTCTGCAGGGTGTGGCAGATGCTGTTTGGAGCCAGCATCCTCTGCATAGATGCATGACCTATTTCATAACAATACTTTTCCCTGTCTGTGATGGTTAAGAAGCTCTTTCTTTGATGATTTATCTCTCACATCCTTAGCCTGTATCTCCCGGTCCTCCTGCATCCCTCTATCTCTCATTATAAAACTACCTTGCAATTTTTATCTCTCCCTCTACATGCTTTTTCCCCCCCTTTGACTTCTTCCTCTTTCTCTGCCCGCTGTGACTCTGAATCTCAAGTCTATATTTGTCAGTAAAAGAACTAGATAAAGCAGTTCTAAGTATACACATAGAGTACCATGAGAATAAAGAGAGTCTAAACTTGCTTGTATTCTTTTTTAAATTTTACACAGGCCCCTTACAGTATCACAGGAAACCTCTGAGGTTCTTGTCTTCTGAACACAGATATTCTAAAAAGTGTGTGACATATGATGCAACATCTTCAAAAAGTGGCAGCGAAATGGCTGCAGACAAGAGGCTAGCTGAACAGCAGAAACAGACAACAGCTGCCCGTAAACACCAGACCAAAAGCTGAACACAGCTGGGTGTGTGCGTGGGAAGGAGTAAAGGTCATTAAATGAGAGTCAGAGGATCACCGCAGAAATATCAAGAAGGCCATTTACTTTGAGTGCAAGAGCCCTTCTTGGGCAATAAAACAGAGATTTTAAAATTTGCCTAATAGTTAACACACAGTCCACTGGGGTCTCACAGCACTTCCTGACAAATTCTCAGAATAATGCTGATAGAGAATCACCTATTTTATCCTCTGTATGAACATAAAAAACTACTACACTGTCTGATTTATTTACTATTGTTGTTCATGGACACCAGCAGTATGGAATGGAAGTGCTATTGGACACTAACAGCAGCAATTCTTTGCAAACTAGTTTTGACACGTCATTCAACATTTCATTCACGTTCACTTCATTCTGCTTTCTCCTGTTTACTTTTGTTTTCAGTTACTGCTTCCTTTGAGTTAGCCAGCAAATCTAATCGGTAAGAAAGCAACTTAATGGTCTTGGTTACAGTCATACACAGTATATGTATGTATATAAATATATATCTGGATGAACTATCATCCAGAACCAGAGAAAAAAAGTTTAAATTGTCTACTTTGATTTTAAACTAAAGCTCCAGATGTTCTCAATCCATCTTGTTACTGTTTCCTTGGAGAGGAGCATATTAGCAGCGAGTCCACCAAACACTCTCTGACAAACTTCCTATCTCATGGCTTACTGTTTTTTGTGATTCTGAGAGAAATCCAGAATCAGAAAACCAGATCTTGACAGCTTGTTGTTGATCTTGTTATTGCATTTGCTCCTTTGCTAGCAAAGGTTCAGAGGTCCATTTCTCTATACATTTAGTTTTGTAATGTTTATTCAAACTCCTTCAGTATTTATTTACTGACGGATTACAGTTTTATAATTATAATTTTATTTACCGTCTTGGAAAAACTCAACATTGCACATCAATCTCTCTTTGTTTTTTAATGTGAGTTGACATCTTTCAGGGCTGGCAAATTCACCTGTCTCAAAAAACACTGGTTTCAGCCAGTGAAGTTGCATTCACTTGAAATTTATGAGTAAGTTATTTTCTAATAGGGAGTTCATCAACCGGTCCGGGACAGCCAACAGGCTGGTTGTGCACAAACAAACTGTCACATTCTGTGACTGGTTCACGCTTAATATCCATGCAAGGGGCTGTTTGATCGAATTGGTTCATGTTGGTTTCTGTTTTAGAATATTTTGACCCAGAGCAAGAGGAGCAGCTTCTTAGCCATAGCACCACACCACACAAAGCTATCTCCATGACAACTGAGCAAACTCTGTCTGCCAACATTGGCCCTGAAATGTGGTGGAAGAATCTGAAAAGATGTACGCCAGTGGACCTTGAGTTAAAGATTTTCTTTTGTTAATATAAACGTTTAAATGCTCCCATTGAGATGTGTTCCCCAACACTGACTGTGAAAAGAAGCGCTGAAGCACACCTGCTGAAGAAAGGTTCTTATAATCCAAGCTCTCATACATTTTAAATGTTCCCACATGGCCAGTGTGAAAGTCACTGTTTTGAAAGAAGCCTCCTCACAATCCCAGAGCCAAGAACTAACTGCAGTAAAGTTTTCAGGTCCCTGTAAATTTCACTGACGTCAGCATTTCAGATGAGGTATAGCACACAACAATGTAACTGTGACTCTACTGAGCATGCCGAAGCATCCAACCTTGATTATCACTTGCTGCACTGTGGTATACTTCTATTAACTGTGCACATATTCATACAAATGTTAACCCTTATATACCAGGTGAAGCATGATAATCACAAAGTTAATCATAATGAGAGTCATACTGTCACCTAACCTCCAACTAACTTCACTGCAGCTCCATCACCCTCCCCTCTGTCTGAAACCAAACCTATGCCCTTGGTAGAGCTCTCCTCATTAAAGTCCCATCAGCAAGTCACATCATTACCTGTTTACTCCTTTCACTCCACTCTCTCCTCCCTCTCTTCTGCTCTCTGTGTTAGCCAGCCAGCTGCCAAACACTCCAGAGGATATCCCAATTAGAAACAACATACAGAGACAAGCGAATGTGTGCTGGTAGATATTCCAATTAAATACAACCCATCGGACAAACATGCTAACACAAAATGCACACAAAATTGCTGGTGGACATTCTAATTAGCCAGGCAAACAAGGCATGGACGCTGCGCTGCCCGTACAGTATAACAGGACGCTAAGTCCAATAGCATGCATTCACACATAGATATGCCCTCATGAATATGCACACAAATTACTTGTACAGTCAGGGATGTGCAAAACCCTTTCATGAAACATTCGGCCCCTTGAAATGGTCACAAGCACAAAACATTACATGTAGTCACAATCACAGAACTCGCATAACATGAGCAGCTGGCCTGTCATTCACACACAGTATCTTGATGGATTTGAGAAGCTGAAAGCAATTATAAGAAACATTCTCCTTATTTTGGTATGACTGTAGAGTAAGGTTATTCCAGGGGAAAATGAGAAATACCGAACTCACAGATACACTTAAAATGTATTGCATCAACAATTACTCCAAGTCTCCGACTTCTTATGGAAAAAATGAGAGCGCATGAAACATCCAGCAAGAGTATGATTTCCCTGATGTGTGATTAGACAGGATCACTTTGATGTCAGCTTTCTGCCATGCGACAGAGGCTGGCACCCGTCTTGAAAGGAAAATGGGCTTAGATGTAGAAAAAAGGGGGAAATGAAAATATCCTGACTAACACTCCAAAATAAGAAGAGATTATTAGAGCTGACAAGTTTTGGGTAGAGGTAGAGGAAGAGAAATCTGGAATATTCAGCGGACACAGGGCTTGGACTGTTTATAAAACACTTGATATAGCCACAGTGATGGAGCCTCAATCTTAGCATGTTGACATGTATTTGAGAAGATACAAAACTCAGTTTTTTAATAAAAAGTTTATCACGTCACTATGGAGGAATTTTGGCAAACTTGAATGGCCCATTTAAGGTCATGTCAAAGCATCTCAATTGGATTTAAGTCCAGAATTTGACTAGGCTTTTTGGATAGCTATGTGGAAAGGGTTAGAAAGCCATTTCTAAGGCTTTTTGACTCCAGTGAGCCTTGCTGAGAGCCATTATCCAGAAGTGGAGAAATCTTGGAACAGCAGTGAACCTTCCCAGGATTGGCTGGCCTACCAATGTTACTCCAAGAATGCATCAGAGACTCATCCAGGAGGTCACAAAAAAACCCAGAACAAGATCTAAAGTATTGCATTCCTCACTTGCCTCAGTTAAGGTCAGTTTATTATTCAACAACAAAGAGACTGAGAAAAAATGGCATCCATGGGAGAGTTGGTGAAAACCACTGCTGACCAAAAAGAAGAAAGGTTTGCCTCATACATTCCAAAAAAAACATCTTGATGATCTCCGAGATTTTGGGAAAATATTCTATGGACTGATGAGACAAATTGAACTTTTGGTGGCAGTGGTGCGATGGTCTGGGGCTGCTTTGCTGCTTCAAATGTGCACGACTTGCTATAATTGATGGAACTATGATTTTAGCTCGCTACCAGAAACTCCTGAAGGAGAATGTCCACTCATCAGTTTGTGCAACAAGTCCACCACTGAATAGCTCAAAAAAGAAAGTTAAAAAAAGCCTAGTCAAAGTCTGAACTTAAATCCAATTGAGATGCTTTCACATGACCTTAAATAGGCCGTTCACAGCGGGCTCCATAGAGATGTGATACCAATTATCGCAAATGTTTGACTGAATTTCTTTCTTAAAATGTGTTTGATGATTGGAAACATGCTATTGAGACAAATACACAGAAACATGAGAAATCAGGAAGCTGACAAATACTTTGTCACAGCACTGTATATGCCTGTTTACTTCTATCGATCTAGAGTAATGTGCACATTTTCTTTATACAGATGTATAGAGTGTGTTTAGCACTGTGATGTAAAAAATGCGACTTAGAAAAAAAAATCAATGACCTGTCATGAATCTCAATGAGTGTATGAAGTGTGTTATTGTTGAAAGCAGCATATTTGCACTATCAAGAAATGGAATCAATAGACCACTGCTGCTTTAGCTCGAGTAAACAGTACGCTTCAATATGTGTACGGTCTTATGAATCAGATTAGCTATATTGGTGTTTACGTGCGCATTCAAACCCACTGTTTCTAAGCCGATAAGATGAAAGGACACTGTTTAAGAGCCAGTCACGCTATCACTCATACCCTCACACACACACACCTCACGTGGCTTTTATTCACATTGAACACCCATTAAGAATTAACTACAGGTAGGAAGAATAAGCTCCGCAGTATAACTCTCTATAAGCCCAGACCATGGCACGGTTCCAGTCCATCAGACAGACAGTAAATCCTCTTGTACTCACGAGGGATTGTCAGGAGATTTCTGACTCTAAGCCAATAGTATAGCTACAGTTGTAAAACACTTCTGTACTTCAGTGCCAAGAGACACGGTTTTGATTTTTAAAATTTGCAGGGAGGTAGTAAAAGGACACTTTTTTGCCACAGCAATACATCAAACGTATGGCTCAAAATGCAGTTTCAAAACTTGCCTTAAAATCTGCTTAGGAGTTTTGAACCACGTGAAGCAAAAGCGCACAGACCGTACAACCACCTTGCACCTGCCAGTGAAGTTTTGTATTTTAAAAAAATATTGCACTTAAATATACATCTAACTTTGCTCAAGTGCAGCAAAACACAAATTTGCCCTGCTGCTCACAGTAGATGGTGATGTTCCAAGAGGAATTGATTTGAATTTTAAAGCGGTGATATAAAGGGAAAACAAACAGTTAAGCAAGCAGGCACATATTACAGTTTGATCCTCAGAAATCTTGCAGCTGATTGGGGTTGAAGGACAAACACCAACAACACACTTTTCGTGTTCTCAGGATGTAATAAGTGTCATCCAAAATATAAACACTCTTACCCTTTCTGCAGACTGGGACGTGCCAAAAAAGATGGGTATGAACGCCAGCCAGATGATACAGGTGGTGTACATGGTAAATCCAATAGGCTTGGCTTCGTTAAAGGTTTCGGGCACGCCTCGCGTCTTGATGGCGTAAACTGTGCACGTAACCATCAGCAGAATGGAGTAACCCAGGGAGCAGATGAGAGACAGGTCTGAGATGTCGCACTTGAGGACTCCACGTGCCGCCATTGGGTCCTGGGTCCGC
>VUQG01016120.1:0-12139 GCA_015106755.1 Etia nguti | reverse complement strand
CATCACGTTTTCCTGAAGCTGAGCACATTACATCAAAACTGACACGTTTTGAAAAGAAATGTGGGTCAAATCCCTGATATTTATTTGGTGGCCCGTCTGTCACACCTATCAGTCTTTCCTCATTGTTTGTGCTGTTTTTTTAAAGAGAAGTGGTCATAATTACCTAGACTATACTTGTTTTGGACCCAAACTGCACAAACTGCTCATTTCCTGTTCTGTAATCTGCTTTCCTGCAGTAGTCTGCATATATTGAACTGGTTACTGCTAAAAGTGTAGAGGCTTACAAGAAACGTGTAAAGGTGGCAATCTTGCGATGAGTAAAATCAAAGGTGTGCGTGTGTGTGTGCGCACAGATAGACGGATGCGCGCACATTTTTTTTTCTTGTGGTTGAGAACAGTGCTAGATCTATTGCTTTCTCCCCCTTTTCTACATCACCTCTCACTTCCTGTATCATTTTATAACAGTTACAGTCACCTTTGCTAAAAGCCTAATCTTATCCAGTCTTATTAAACGTTAATAAATGTGGAGAATATGGTTGGAACTGACGGTAAATCAGTCGTGTTCACTTTCATTTCTTCACTCATTACATGTGTCTGAGTTTGTGAGTCATTGTACCCTGGCAGTCTGTCACACAGGGTCAGTTTGCTTTACTGTGACTCGTGGGGATATTACCAAGTATAGTTTTATTGCAGACATTTTGTCACTGTCCTTTTTTTGTTTTGTTTTTAATTTATTTTTTTCCTAGGAAATGCGACAAAGGACCTACTCGTATTCCATCAGCTGATTAAAACACATCTAACATAGCCCCCACTAGCAGAACACAGAAGCACATTAAACAGTGTCTGCCGTAACTCTACAAATACTCGTGCTGTTAGTGTGTTTCGGTTTTAGCAGCAGTGAAGGTGACTGGTGTAGCGAGAGAGCCAGGTTTGACAGGACTGCCAGAAACTGACTAGAGAAGGGAGCTAAGGCTGGATTTGGGAGAAGGGAGAGTGCATGGCAGGAACAGTGTGTGGTTTAAGTAATGTGGGATCTTGAAGTGGATGAGTGCAGGCTGATTAGATGGACAGCGAGGTGGGAACTCGTTGCAGTTTTTTATTCTGTACTTCATGTTTCCTCTGTCTTCCTGCACCCTGTGAGCTGGGAGTTTCATATTCAGCGTGCTGCTTGGTTGCATGAGCGTCAGTTTTTGGTTGAGCAGCATTGGAAAGACAAATTGTGGAACACATCTGGGAAAGATTTTGTGCATCATTGGCCGAATTTCCTGTACTTTGTTCGTATTTTTGCACGTTTGATACTTTTCTACATCACTTTATGTTAAAAAAAAAAACCTAGTTAAAGTAATGGAAAACACACAAATCAGGCACTGAGTGGACCTCACCTGCCACTTCATTAAGCACACCTTGCTAGTACTGGGTTGGACCAAAGTCTGCCTTCATTCTTCTTGGCAAAGATTCAACAAGTTGCCGGAAACATTCCTCACAGATTTTGTCCATATTGACACAACAGGATCACACAGTTGCTGCAGATTTGTGTGTCACACATCCAGATTCAGATCTGGTGACTGTGGAGGTCATGTTCAGGAAACCGATCTGAGGTTTGTGATGTGGTGTTTTATCGTGCTGGAAGCAACCATTTAACCACGGGTACACTGTAGTCATAAAGAGATGGACAGTAAAAATACTCAGGTAGACTGCCAAGAAAATATTCCCCACACTATTGCACTTACAACAACCTGAACTGTTGATACAACCCTGGATGAATCTATGCTTTTATGCTTTTGTTTTTTCTTTAAATGCCAAATTCTGACCCTGCCATCTGAATGTGGAAGCAGAAACTCCTCTATTACCCAATTTTGGTAAGCCTGTGTGAATTCTGACCTCAGTTTCCTGTTCTTAGATGACAGGCATGGCAGTTTGACAAACAGTCACATCTGGCACCAATGGCCACGCCACGTTGAAAGTCACTGCAATAACATTTCTCCTTCATGCTAATGCTCAGTTTGAACTTCAGGTCATCCCGGCCACGTCTACATGCCTGAAAGAGGATGCTGACTTTATATGTGATTTGATGTTTGTATTAACGAGTCTGTAACAGGTTAACAGTTTAACTAATCAAGTGGCCTCTGAGTTTATACTATAATATAATTGAAACAGATTCCCAGACCTTTGTTATCTAGTATTATCCCTGAGGGCTCAACATGGATACATGTGTATTTTATTTTCTGTCCTCTTTAATGTTTAGTTTAGATCCAGAGAGAATCAGAGTATAACATGCTTAAATATGTCATCCCTTCATGTCAGTGATGAATTATGTTATTTTATTTTAGTAATATGTGTTTCAGCTCATATTCTCCTCATGTTCAAGACTTTCTGCACATTCAGAACTTTTCACAAAGCCTGTGATTATTTTTAGAAACCACCTCAGCTGTGTTACAGAGTCTCAATGAAAACTACGCAACATTTCCTTATCAGTTAGCCAACTAGTAACAGTACTTTTAAACCGTGGGGGAAAAAAGTGGACCACAACCCTCGTAAACACGATCCCTTGAGGCCCATGCGGGGCAGTGGGCAGTCAGCTAAAGTAATCTGAAATGTAATGTAATGAAATGTTATCCCTGCCTTGTCGATATAAGGCGTCCCCCCTACTCTGTGTTGACAGAGTTGGGAGGGGTGTGGAATCACGGTTCAGCGGATGGGCGTGAACCGTGTCTCTGGCAGCGTTTGTCCAGGACCAATCAAAGCGTGTCCACTGATATCTTCGTGCGTCTATGAGAAAGTGCCTGATCCCCGCAACAGTCACATCTTTAAACAGATGAAGCATCAGGTTAGACTGAATGAAGCATAACTGCGAGGTTTCTATAGACTCCAAAAAGTCTTCTTTTTTTTTACTGAATTTGTTATAGTAAAATTACAGCCTTTAGTTATGTAAAAAAACAACAGTGGGCTAGTAATGCAACAGCTGTCTTTAATGGAAAGCGGAACTTCAAATCATAATTTAATGTGAACTAGACAGCTGTCAGAAAAGCCATGTCATTTAGTTTATTACAGAGACACTTTCTAAATCATATATCTCTAGTTGTGTGGGCTTAATTTCACTGATTTCACTGTAAAATGACTGTATATGAGTGAACATGCCTTTTTCTCATCACCTTTACTTGCATCTTGGAACACGGGAGGAAGATGTAGAGAAAGGAATTCAGGATGTACAAACTAAGATCTATTTTTAGTGAGCAAGAGAGAAACACGAGGAAGACGAGGAAGAGGAAAGACAGAGGAAACAGTAGGAGTGAGTAAGCATTAATGGGAGGAACAGAACAGTGAGAGGTTTGCCTCTTTGGACTTCTGGAGGAGCTCAAAGGAGGGATATCCTCCCTCCTATCTCTCACGGGCAATAACAAAAGCATCCTAAACACAAATAGGGAAGCAGGCGAGACAAAAAAGGGGACATGAACTCACGTGAAACATAAAACATAATGAAAGTGGGTCTAAAAATAAAACAGGAAGAAAAACTACAAACAAAAACCAGAGCAGTAACGGTGACTTTTGTTTGTCCTTTGTGTTTTTTCAGATCTGCCAGCTCCTCCCTCTGATCTTGAGTGCTTTAGACCATGTGACGAGACAAACTGCCATGTGGACATAGAGTGCACCTGGGATCCAAAGTCAGACCCTAAGATCCCCACTAACTACACCCTGCACTGGGAGCCAGCAAATAACCAGTAAATAAAAACCATTTTTTGACAGCTGTAAACAATAAGAAATGCCCTTCTCTGAATTTGTCTTGCACTTCTCTCGGTGTCGTGGCTGGTCTGGTCTTTTCTTTCAGCGACGGCCATGTGAAAGGTGGGACCAGTTTAGACAGTCGCATTCCTCGAGAGGACTTCTCCGGTGGAGGAGAACTTCGTGTTTGGGTCAAGGCGGTTAACCAGTATGGCTCCAACAAATCTCAGGAGGTCATCTTTAACGTCGAAGATATCAGTGAGTCAGGCCAGCGAACACAAACGCCACCAAAAACGGCAGTAATAATAATCGGTTCCTAATACCGCAGTGGAAAAACGCTGATGTTTTGATGTTTATCTTCAAATTATTGATTTTCATTTAAGTAATATTAAAGATGAAACTGTTTTGTTTTTTTTCTCTTATCTCTTTCACCCTCTAGCCAAGCCACCCCCTCCTAAAAACATTACAGCCGAACAAGAACCGTTGGAGTTTATGTGGAGCACCTCCTGCATAGAGTCTTCTGGATCCTGTGACATTCGATATTGGACTGAGGAAAGCAAAGCCTGGCCAAAGGTGTAGTTCGTTTAGGGGTTTTCTTCCTTATTAACAAATGAATAAATGAAATAAAGTCCTTAAAAAAAGCTTATTAGGCAAGTTAAAATGTATAGTTTTGAGAGACAAAAGTGTCGTCCAGTGAAATTATGCTCAAGCTTATTTTTTTCCTCTTGCACAGCTTGAGAAGGAAATGCATGGCAGCTACGCAGTGGACGAACCGGACCCTTTTACGGTTTATGAATTCCAAGTTCGTTGTGCCTGTGGTAGAGGATTAGTGAGCGAATGGAGTAAGATCCATAGAGTTAGGAGTGCAGAGTCAGGTGAGAGTCCTCATTTGGAGTAATAATAATAATAACTTAGATTTTTATGGCACCTTTAGTGGAACCTAAGAAATGTCAGGAGGATTGCATCACTTTCCTAAGTTTAGCATTTAAGAACAATTCAAAAAAGGTTCATGTTTCTCTGTTGTTGTTTTTGTTTTTTTGTTAAAAAAAAATCTCTTTAACAGTTTTTCACATATTACATCAGAATTTGGGAAGCCACTTGAATTGTAGCTGATTACTGTAGCTTATCACAACAACATGTCTTTCTTTTGCAGGCAAGGTAAAATGTGTTTATTGGGGAGTTTTACCTTAATTTTCCCAGCCTTTATGGCAAACTAGCAGCAAACTGTAATTGTTCTCTTAGCTGTTTTAGTGGCATGTCTTTTGTGCAGCTAGAAGAAGAAATGTTCTGAGGTTGCCTTATCTCCCTGACTTTGTCTCCTTCTTGCAATCCCGCTCAGACCCTGTTGGAGAAGTGGATTTATGGAGGGACTGCGGTATTTCCCCTATAAGCTCTGACTGTTTTCTGACTTGGAAGGTAGGCTGAGAACTAACTCGCTCACTCTGTCTCGCCATGAGCCAACTCATCCCTCACTCTCTTCGCCTTTTCTCCATTCCCTCCAGAGTCTCTCTGATTCTCAGGCGCGTGGGTTCATTCATGGATATAACCTCACAGTTTTCTACAGCAACGCCTCTGAACTGCAGATGTCCACGGCCGAGACAAGCAGTCAGTACGTGAACAATGAGACGAAATGGTGCCTCAACGCCACTCTGAAGGATGTGTCATCAGTCAGCATATTCGCCTACAGTTCTCAAGGTGCCACAAAGAAATCGTTTCTGAACATATCAACAACAGGTATGAGACTGTGCAGACTTTCATAAAAACTACATGAAGCTTTGAAGGCCCTAGGGGCATCTAACCATCTCCGATAGGGGATACATTTAACCTTAAGCACTGGTCTCTTGCTAAGGTAAAGAAGAAAACGCTCTAAAAGTTGACCTCACGATGAATGAAACGTACCTCAGTGTGTCCTGGGACCCACCGTCTGACGTCTCCAAGCTAAGAGAATACGTGGTGCAATATAAACAGGCAGGATCTCCACCTGGCCAAGAGTTTGACTGGATAAGAGTGAACAAAAACCAGAACAGAACATTTTTTCAAGGTCTGTAATGTGTCAAACCTCATTCATTTAAAGAGTTGTTGTTGTTATGATAACTATTGTTTGCAATTTGAACTTGAGTGAATTCTTGAACATCCCTGTTGTGTGTTGTATGTCTCCACCTACAGGTCGGTTTCAGGGGTACAAAGCATACCAAGTGTCGGTGTTCAAGGTAATGAACAGCAATGAAGCCCTCCATCTCTCCTCAGTGATTGGATATTATCTTCAGAAAGGTGGCCCTCTCTGCTTTGTTCCTTTGATGGTTTCAGGCCATTGTAGCCTCTTTTCTCTCATCATAATAACTTTTTCTTTTATCTTAATCAGCTCCGTTAACAGTGCCGTCATTTAAGGTGGAAGCTCTCACTGAGATTGAGGTGACTCTTCACTGGGAGCCCATTCCTCTCTCCGAGCAGACTGCCCGGATCTGGTGCTACGAAATTGGATACACAGGGTTGGATACGCAAAAAAGTACATAGGAGCAAATTATGCTACAGTTCAGTCATTTCTGGCTGATTTTTGCAAAGCTTACTGTTCATAGTTAGTAAAGAAGATAACAATCATGCTTAAAATATAAAGCACATTACATATGAAGGAAAAAAAGACAGAAAACAGGATAAAGATTTTTCTGGGTTGTATTTATCAAGCATCAGAATTAGTCCTATATAGCATAATATAGGACTAGGCTTTGTGTTTTAAATGTGTTCCTCATGTATTATTTCTGCCTTAAGCTCAGGTCTTGTACCAGAGGTCTGGGATTTTGAGGGCTCCGCGGGGTATCTTAACTCTTCCCAGGACATTCCCCGAATCTGCTAAGGCCACTCTCTCAGTTTACACCCCGTAACGCTCCCATTAACCTCTGGGTCCACTTTGGACTTCCACATCTATTCCTTCAGCCACTGGTACATAGCAGTCGTCTTGTGCTCCTTTTTTCTAGCATTGCTGTCAGCTGGGATCACCTCATCTATCACAGCTGCAGCCCCCTGATGCTTGTCAACCACCACATTGTCTGGTTAGTTGGTCAACAGCTGTTGCTCTCTGGAAGTCCCACAAGACCTGAGCCCTGTTGTGCCACTTTCAGAGGTGTGTCCCATTGGGACGTGTGGACTAATACTTACGTGGCCCAGATGTGCCTGCACTGTATCCCAGCCACTTGGATTGTGCCTCTGACTGTACATTGTCTTAGAGTGTGAACGATAGGTTCAACTGACATGTACCATACTCGAGAAGGACTTCCCTCCATCCCCTCTCCCCTGCAGGCTTGCGCTCACATTGCGCTTAACTGTCTGGGCTAATTCACGTTTCCTTTAGCATCACAAATACTTTTTTACTCTTACGTAAAGCTTTTGCAGAACCCAAGGAGTTCATGATTCTGTGCATTTTGTGACTGAACTGGGTAAGCGGTGACGCTCTCTCACATACAACTACTGAACCCAGTGATTTTTATGGGGGCAGGTGTGGGATGCAGATAGGAATGCTACTAGATTTGCACTGTGCTCGAGTCCAAATGAACCGTGTCCCAGCCCACCTTTTCAAGCAAGCAAAGGCAACTTACCGCGTCCTCACTTCTTTTCTGCCATAGTTGCAAGAACTGTCACAAGCCCAACTTTATTGACACCTGCAGCATGAATGCATGACAGGAATGTGCCATGGTCCATAGTGTTGATTTAGTGTTTTTTGGAATATAAACTCTGGTCTAATAATTAGCATTTTCAGTTTTGCTTATAGTTTAGAGTTCTTAGTTTACTTTCAGTGTTTTTCTTTATTTTTGTAATCATAGTAGCCTAATGCCTTTGTGCTTTAGTCATTTCATCATAGGTGATGATTTTATAGTAGTATAATCCTACTAATTTGATCTGTCTGACATACATGCATTATTAATGATTAACACCTGATTAGTGATTTCCTGCTCTGGCATATTTGATAAATAAAGACTCAATAACTTTGATTACAGACGTAACCTCACTCCAAACATTTTCTCTCTTTCAGAGTTCAATGTAAGTGCGTCCCATGATCACCAGACTTTCAAGCTCCGGCATCTCAGTCCAGGCGACTATGAGGTGTGGATGAGAGCTATGACTGAAGCTGGACCTGGAGCGAATGCCACTGAAACATTCAAAATAAACCACAAGCAAGATATTGGTATGACGTTATGTTATAAATTGTTGTTGCTTTTTCTTCATTTTTCTTGCTGGATGTAACTAACTTAGGGTGTAATGGATTGTGGAGTGTAATAAGATATGAACTATTTATTATTTCTGTAACAACGATTGCTTCTCCCTCTTTTTTCAGGGTTATTGATACCAATTCTGTCTGTAGTTGTGCTCCTTTGTCTGTTTATTGGTTGTATTTTTCTCAGGTGAGACGATCATCTTAAACTTATCTCTGACATTTTTTTCTATCCATATTTGAAGCACATCACAATTGTGTTATGTACTGTTAACAAATACTTTTCTATTCTGAATAAATGTTGAATAACATGAGAAATATACTTTAAAAAAAAAACGCACTGTATGCCAACAACAAGGACACAAAACATATTAAATTCAAACTCTCTCCAGTTTTGTCTTTATGAACATAATTACTTATACCTTTTTATGAGGTGATCTCCCAGTCTAACATATTTGCTGTTTACTGTTTTGTCTCTGGCAGCGTTTGTCCAGGACCAATCAAAGCGTGTCCACTGATATCTTCGTGCGCCTATGAGAAAGTGCCTGATCCCCGCAACAGTCACATCTTTAAACAGATGAAGCATCAGGTTAGACTGAATGAAGCATAATTACGAGGTTTCTATAGACTCCTAAAAGTCTTAATTTTTTTTACTGAATTTGTTATAGTAAAATTACAGCCTTTAGTTATGTAAAAAAACAACAGCAGTCATTCTGTGATGTGAAAAAGAAAGTTGTTATAGGACTGTATGCAGTCCCATGGAAAACTAAGTAGACATCACGATTCAGCAGCTTGTAGAACCACGTTTAGCAACAACTTAAAGTAATTATTTCCTGTATGACTATCAGTATCTCACACCGTTGTGGGGGAATTTTGACCCACACTTCTTTACAACACTGCTTCAGTTGGTTGAGGTTTGTGGGAAAATTTTTTAAACGCAGATCTCTTAAGTTCCCACCAAAGCATTTCAATCAGGTTTAGCCACTGCAACATGCTGAGTCTTTGCTTTTTTAGCCATTCGGTTGCAGATTTGCTGCTCTGCTTAGAATCATTGCGCTGTTGCATGACCCAGTTTGGAGCATAATTTGCAATACAGAGGAGCTCATGGTGTCCTGGTCTCGCTGCATAACAATCCCAAGGCTACTAATAACAAAAAATAAGCGAAATCAACTTGGCTCAATGACAATCAAGAAATTGTTTTTTTGTTTTTTCTGTCTCTCTGTAGTTTAATGATCCTTTAGGCTGGAAATGCGTCCCCGTCTGTGAGCCACAGCCCAAGATCTCTGTGCTGGAAGTTGTAAAAACAAAGTCCCCAAATTTAGACCCTGATGGATTAATAGGACCAGTGACGGGAGACAAGTTTTCACAAGATGATCAGAGGGAGGATGCTGTCCCAGAGGAGAGTGGAAGGTTGGACCGGAGATATGGAAAAGAGGCCTACAGCAAAATGGTTGATTCCGATGAGGAGACGAGTGGCAGCTCATCAGAGGAAGAAAAGTTCACGTCTGGTTATGAGCAACACTTCATGCCCTCTCCTTTAGAAGTAAGTTTTATTAAAGCCTCACACCTTTTAGGGACATTATTGTCAAATGTTTTTTGTTTCTTTGTTGTTATTTATTGACTTTATTTGAAAAGGGACCATGAACAAATTTATAACAATAACATGAGTTTAGATGATAAACCTCTGGATAGCCTCATTCTGCAGGAGTCTGCAGAGCAGCTTGGGTCATTGGAAAGATTTGTCTGCTGAAGTTGATGCTGGTAAAATCTATGCAGATATATCCTGTGTTAAAAATATTGCCTATTCTTCACGCAGCCGCTCACACTAACCGTGTAATTTTACTGGACGAATTTGCAGCATTTATTTTTTTAAGCAGCTCTGATAAATCCAACCGCTGCATTTGGCAACAACTGCGCTGTAGCTCAAAAAGCACACCGATATTGAATTTACAAATAGTAAAGTAATACTATTTTACCTCAGACATACAGCTAAGCGCTGCTCCAGGTCAATCAGCTCAATGAAATTATTTCTCCTGAAATACATCCTGAAATATGTACGAAAGCGGCCATGATACAGCTTCAAGTCCTGGATTAAACCATGAAATTCTCCCTGCTGCTTCCTTCTCATGAGAATTGGATGGACCCAGAATCTCAGTTTCTTACTTTTCTAGTTTAGAAACATCCGGACCGGCTCATCATCGCTTGATGTCGACTTCATTTTTTTCACTGTGTGCTTTTTGAGGGCCGATTTTCCCCCCAAAACGCATCACTTGTGGTGTTTGTATACATTACACGACAAGTTCAGATCACAAAAATTCAGAATTTCGTGTTCTTGGTTTGTAATGACCTGTAGTCTCCATCTCTGCTTTTGTATTAGTATATGACCATATCACGTTTAGTTTTTGTTTTTTTATTCCACTATGATTTCATAATTCTGCCAGTCTTAGATACACTTTGCAACTAAAGGCTCCCTAATTTATTCAAATACTTTTTTCTCTCTCTCTCTGTAGTTTAATGAGTCCTTGGACTTTATCTGCATTCCTGTCAGTGAGACACAGCCCAAGAACTCTGAGGGATTAATAGGGCCAGTGGCGGGAGATGAGTGCTCAGAGATGGAGAGCCACGATGATCAGAGGGAGGGTGGAAGAGAGGTGTACAACAAAATGGATGATCCCTATGAGGAGACGGGGGATTTCTGTAGCTCATCAGAGGAAGAACAGTTCACATCCGGCTATGAGAAACACTTCATGCCCTCTCCTTTGGAAGTACTCTAACATTGGCTATATCTCCACACCTCCTCGGGCTCATTGTTTGTTTGTTTGTGTAATAGAAGATGGTTTTAGATGAGAAACCTCTGGATAGCCTCTTTCTTGAGATGCCTGCAGAGCATTTGGGTCACTGGGAAGATTTGTCTGCTGAAGCTGATTTTATGTCTCTCTCTGTCACAGTTTTCAGCTTTTGCATTAGCTTGTTCCATCATATCATGTTTATTTTTTATTTTGGCTACTTTTTCTATTTCAGTTAAAGTCGACTCGCTCTGCATCCCACATTTTGCCCAGCGTTGAGCCTGACTATGACAACACCAACAGCAGTGTTTTTAAGAGTCGAAACATTTGCAGGATGTGCAGTAGTTTGCGATTTATTTTGAATCTGCACATCAACCCTAATCAAAGTGCACAGAGTGACAAATTATGCTGACATCACCTGCTAATACGCTTTATGGTGTTTTATAAAGTATCTCAGGAAACCCAATAAAAATAAAAGTTATGTCTACAATTATAAAACTGTATTGTTAAATGCAACTTTAAACAGATTTTCTTTCACATAAAGCATCTTTAAGTAACACTGGATCTAATTTAATCATATCCATGACCCATATGAAGTCACTGGAAATTGAGTCTGAATTTGTAGTTATTTACTCACACACATGCTCTGTAAATGCCATCCATCCATCCATGCACTCTATTCCACTTATCCAATCTGGGGTCGTGGAATAAATGACAATCCTTTAATTTGATTTTAAAATGATTTTGACTGTGTTGGAAATATCGAGATCCTTCTTAGTTTTTTACATTGTTGCACAACATACTTTATATTTTGATAAATAAAATATCTGTCAAATACATGTACAGCTGTCACATTTGATTTAAATGAATAATATTGACTGTTTAAGCAACACCATGCTGGAGGAATATGGTGTAACACACAGTTCAAGTGTAATGATTAGAGATTACACTTAATAACAAAACCCACAAGGCCCTAATTGTAACACATGGTTAAGTTGGTTGTTATAGATAATAATAATAATAATAATGTATACTTCATTGATCCCCGTGGGGAAATTCCTCTCTGCATTTAACCCATTCACTCAGTGAAGCAGTGGGCTGCCATTGGGCGCCCGGGGAGCAGCGTGTAGGGACGGTACCTTGCTCAGGGGTACCTCAGGGTGGCCGTTCAGGGGAATCGAACCCCTGACCTTCCGATCACGGGGCCAACACTTTACCTACTGAGCTATCCCTGCCCCTAGATAGATAGATAGATAGATAGATAGATAGATAGATAGATAGATAGATAGATAGATAGATAGATAGATAGATAGATAATTTTAGAGCATTTCAAAATAAAAGCATATTTTGGATTATGATTGCAGTTTTAAGATCAGAGTTATGACCATCTATGAAGAGGATGAAGAGTCTAAAGATGACATACCTGTGG
>VUQG01016118.1:0-14939 GCA_015106755.1 Etia nguti | reverse complement strand
CATATGCGTCATATTCAGCTGTTAGCTGCTGTACAACATGTTCTATGACACGTTTTTTTCCCTTGGTCCCCGCCTTGCACCCAGCCAGTGTTGTCATCCTGTCATTTTAATTCCATTATGGATTATTTCCATGTGCAGCTCGATGGCAGGGCTCAGTTTTGGTCTCAGATGGGATAAAATTAAAGGTTGGTTTAGTTAACTTCTTGATGATGTATAAGTGCATTTACTTGCTCAGCCTCTATTTTGTGGCTAATTAAGAAATAGCAGCATAATTGTTCGCATTGGCATCTATTTTCCTCTGTGACACTGATTATATTTGTCGTGGCTTTTTTTGGGAGTTGGTCAAATACTCTTGGCAGATCCCCCAGGCTGAAAAGGCATCTGCTAAATATCCTTCAACCAAAGAGTTGGTTTAAAAAAGCAAAACAAAAACCCTTATATTCACATGCAAACAAGGGGCATGCCAGTAACCAATTATCCCTCTTTTTGGGAGTTCCAGGGTGAGTAGACAAATCTGTAGAGACTTGTGTTTTGTAAGCATAATGTTTCCTGCTGCTAATATCTGTGCTGATTTTTTTTTTTTTTCTCTCTTTCTCTCTTGTGTAGTGGCAAGGCTGTGCAAGTCTAAGCATAAATCCCCAGGAGAGAGTGTTTCTTCTTGTTTTTTTTAGATCAATGTTTAATTTGAGAACTGCTACGACATACACTGTATGCGCTGAATAGCCTTGAGGTATTATGTCGCCGTAGAAACATTTGTTTACATGTGACAGCGGTCATCCATCTCTAAGGATTCCTCTTCTATTGAGAATAAAATGAAGTAATGAATTTAAAGAGGAAATTACCTGCTAACATTCAATGTATAAATAATTCATTAGCAGAGGAGAGTTTATTTGCATTATAAACTTTGAACATAATTATGTTAGAAGTGCAACATTTTCATATAATAATAACAATAATAATTCAGTAATAAGCTTTATATTTATAGCACCTTTAATGTTTGGCTCTCTGTTTAAATTTTCCCTTTGAATCTTCTGCTTTTGCCCGTCTGTCAAAACACTTTGTAAATCCTCTTTTAAAGTCACAGGAGAAGCACACACACCCAAGTACACAGAAATATGCCAGAGGATGATTTAAAAAAATTAAAAAATAAAGACTTAGGCAGCATATATAATGAACAACACAACTGGAAGCTGAAAAACAGACAGTAAAAACACATCAGATGAGGTCACGTAAAGTCGTGTCGTTTTATTACATAAAAGCAAGTCTATAGAAATGACTTTTAAGAAGCAGTTTGAAGGAAATCACTGATTCTGATTAGGCGGGGGTTAAAGCAAATGGTGGGAACCCTGAGATCATCTATGGTAGTACAGAGTGGGGAAAAGAATTACTTAGAAAACCACTAGACAATACAAAACTAGTATGACAAGTAGGATTCAGTAAGTGATCAATGTAAACTTTATCACAGTAGCAAAAACTACCCAGTTTAGCCTGCACTGAACTGCCGTGTGTGTTGTTGAAACCTCTGAGTAACACCGAGTTAGCATACTTCAGTTTGTCCTGCAAGATGTTCACAAAAACATAATTCAGCAGCAAATCGTCTACAGATCTAATATCTGATTTAATTTGATCTAATACAAATGAGGACACGTAAGCTTGGTGAAAATAAGCCCTCATCTTCCTCTCCTGTAATGTCTTTTTTACATAGTCTCCATCTATGTGTTTCACACATTAACTTTTAAAATTTAGCTCACATTTTGTGACAAAAGCACAGAAACAGTTTGTGTGCTTGCTGATGTTCCATTTGAAATGACCTGCTACTTGAAGAAATCTGTCACTGTTCTGGGTCCTTTTGACCCAGCATTTCGAGTTTCTTGTGTTTTGGTAATATCTTGTATTATGGTTTATGTTCGGGTTCATTAGTAGTCTTAGTTATGCTGTTTTGAGTTTCCTATATTCCCTGTTTAGTTCCTCGATTATTAGATTCCCTCTTGTGTCTTTGCCCTCGGTGTCTCTCTCTTTGTGTCTGGGTACTTTATGTTTGTGTGAGTCCTTGTGTCTTGTTTCCCTCTTTGATGCCCATGTTCCCCTCCTTGTGTGTCATCCCATGTTTCCCCAGCCTGTCTTGTCCCTCTCGTCTCCCTTTCCTCCGCTCCTGTGTCAAGCTCGTGTCAGTCTTGTGTTCCTTTGTTTCCTGTTTTATTGTGAAAGTCTCACGTCTCTTGTTCATTCTGTTTGATTTTGCTTCCCTGGTCTCGTTGTGTCTAATTCGTCTCAGCTGTGTTTTCTGTTCCCTCGTCCTTCCCTGTGTATTTAAGCCTCAGTTTCCCTCAGCCCAGTGTCACCTTCTCCCTCAGTCACGGCCGTGTATTTCCTCGTGTGTTTCTCCGTATGTTTAGGTTCCGGAATTCCAGTTTAGTTTCATTTTGTATCACCTGCATGCCAGCAATAAAGCTGTGTTTTTGAGTTTAAGTCAGCTTTTGGGTCCTACCCTGCCTGCTGTGCACAGCCAGTTCATGATAAAATCTGTTTATGCTAGTAGTGTTGGGATTAGTACTCAAAAACTGTAATGTGTTTCACATTACTTGTTATTTTTCTTAAAAGTAATGCGGTACCTTACTTAATTACTCACTGGAGTGAGTAATTTGTTACACTACTCGTTTACGACTTTCGCATTACTTTGTAAAATGACCTCACACACTTTGTCTCATAATTACCTGTTAACAATATAAACCTGTAGGCTACAGTCCAACACACCAATGCAAATCCCTATCGTAATGAGGACACACATACAATCTTTCTCTTAGTGGTTTCATATGAACAGAAAGCTGACAACACAAAACAAAGTTGAAAAACAGCCCAAAGACACTTCAAAGCCATCGCCACGACGATTCTGCCATAGAAACATGAACGGGTAGAGATGGAGGCTCTAAGCTTATCCGCTGAAGTTCTGTGACGGGTTGAGATTGGAGACATCATCACTCCAAGTTCTTGGCTAGCTTTGTGTTAGCATGCTATCTGTGCAAATGGTTGCATTGTGTTAGTGGCGTAACCCAGTGGTTTCTGTCCTGGACACACTTTACCACGGGATTCTTATCCTTTTGTGCAATAAAAATAAAAGTAATATCCACATCTCCACTCCTGAAGACCTGCCGACCCTTGTAATGAACATAACGACATAACTACAACTGTAGTGTGATCACTGAATTTAAAAAATAACGAGTTACATTACCGCGTTATTTAAAACTGGCAGCTAGTTGAGTACAATCACCACAACTTTATGTCTGCACCGTGAACACATCACAGGGATGAGAAGGATAAAGGTATGTGCTGAAGATAAAGCTGGAATGAAAGCACATGAAATATGCTTCTGAATTTCAACCGAATTATACCGAATCACATAAACCAGTTACTCACTTGGAGAATAGAACTGGCAGCGCTACAGCTACTCTGTGAACCCAAGATAACCCTTGAAATGTTTACTTGAGGCTGGCTCCTAAATCTAGTCGCTTTAAAGACTCCCATACTTCACAGTGGTATCTACAAACCAAGCTTGAAGTGAGCTCTGCCCTAGAATCCTGGTATTGGTCAGGTTTCTAGTTTCTTTTTGTCAGTTTCTTTGAGTAGTACAGAACAGACACTATTTTCCAGCAGCACAAATGGTCTGGGTGGTGGTGGTGTGCGAAAACAGCATTACCTCTCTATACTAATCTTAGCTGTCTGCAACCAGTATGTCGTGGTAACTAGAAAAATAATGTTGAGAATACAAAACAGAGCCAGCAGAAGCAGGAGTAGGCATGGGGATGGACAAAGGAGTGTGAGGCATAGCCAACTTGGAGTGGCAATTAGACTGAGCGGCAGGGCCATCAGGGCACAGCAGGTACTGGAGATGTAGAGGACAGCACAGCAGGACCGGAGTCCTGAGAGCCAAGAATAACCAGGCCTGCATCACCTCGAATCCACAACAGGGCCAGGATGCAGAGAGGGTGGAGAAAACATGAGAGGGCAAAAACAAACAAAAAAAGCAGCTAGTGTAGTAAAAATGCTGTTGAGACACAAAGAAAACACAGGTAAGGACCGCAGGAAGTATATCTGCAACAATCTCTTGTAAAATTGAAAAGAAAATTAAAAGGTTTTTACAGTCTAAACCTTTGGTTGCCTTTGCTGATGTCCCTGCCGCTGCATGCGTACTTATCAGTTTTTGTTTGTAATTTTTTTAAATTTCTTTTTCGCTCAGCTAGTGTAAATGTGAATGAGAGAAACACTCCACGTTCCCACTTTGGGCTAACAAAGATGGACCTTTATCTTCACATCTTCCCGTCACATGCAATATCACTCTCTTGCTATTGCCATAGTTACAAGACCTTCATTCCTTCTTTTCCTGTAGCATGCATTTATTTGTTAAACCCTTACATTCATCGTTGCATCATCTTCACTGGGAAGATTTTATTAGGCTTTTTCTAGCCTGGTCAATATACTGTAGATATTGCAGGATGGCTCCCACACAGCTCCACAGGCTTAATGGAATTGGCATTTAATGGTGGACCAACAGGAAGTTCACATGCATTATTTTGAGATACTATTTGAGAAAGAAATTTGGAGTAAGAGTTCCTCGGGCAACTCTAATTGCAGTATTTATATGTTTAATTATGATATTCACATTTTTGTTGTTAAATTCGTGCATTAGAATTTGTGAGTAATTTGTTAAACACACTCTGTTGTGTTTACAACAAAACAGCTATGAGTCATATCACATGGCTCTCATCCAGAGGGGGGATTTACTCAGTTGTGTGGAGTTTCTCACCACAAGCTCTTCTTTTTACCAAACCGTATAAACATTGTTGCCAACTCTTGATTAATGCTGTTGTAATTTTTAAGAGACAATTTCACTTGGACACTTTGCTAAACTCTGCATGTCTTTGTTATAGGGTCTCTTCTCTAACTGAGCACTCAAAGCGTTTTTTACTACGGGCCTCATTCACCCACTGTCACACACAATTATACAAACACTTTTTTTGGATACCTAAGCACCTCGTATTACATGCACACACTCACACGGATGCATCAGGAGCAACTCTGGGTTCAGTATCTTGCCCGAGGATACTCTGACATGGGGACTGCAGTAGCCAGGGATCAAGCCACTGATTTTCTGATTGGTAGATGACCCACTGTACCTCCTGAGCCTTCACTGCCCAAAAGCTCGCAGTGCCTGGTATTCCCAGATGGTCTCGCATCCAAGTACTAACCAGGCCTCTCCCTGCTTAGTTTCTGGGATCAGACGAGGCCACAGGCTTTAAGACTACTGTAAATGTTCAAAGACTTCACTAAACCATCCAAATACTGCTTATTAGCCTCTGTAATGGTATTGTATTGTATGCCACACACTGCTTATAGTCAGTTTAAACATCCAATTATAAATATTCAGTCCAGTGTGTTGCTATTTTTTTTCCTCTGAAATTCTCTCTGCGTTTCCCCGTCTCGCTCTTCTAGACTCTGACATCCTTTAAATGAATATTATAAACAAATATAAATAATCTTGGCCATTAATTTAATGAATGAATACACAAAAGGATGCTGTCTTCCTCATCTCTCTGTCATTGACTGAAAGATTACCCTCACAGGGCTCGAGCTGACAGAGATTAATAACTAGAAAAAATGAGCAGCATAATTGAGAGTAATTAACATGCCAAGCTGCCGGCTCGCGTCTTTATGCAAGAACTGATGACTTGATTGAAGGATTGGCTTGGGATTGATTTTCTGTGTTATATTAGTGAGAGGGATATTAAAGATCCCCTCTACATGCATGCTATGGAAGAAGAAGAAGAGAGCACATGCACATGCTACAACAAGTGTAGTCATTGGTTTCTGGAGGCAGTGCTGACCACATCGGGCGATTTCTACTCCTTTGCCTTCAGGTCACTTTTATGACTTATGACCTTATGACTCTTCATATGCAAATATAGGACACATTGATCTTATTACAGAGTGGGAGCCCTAGGCACAATGTGACCACATTAAGGAAGACGTAAAATCTAAAATATGATGATTTGAATAATAATTTTTCTCTTTAAAAAAAAAAATGATAACACCTAAAGTCAAACCCACACTCGTTTGAATTCAAATCTACTAGAATCAAACTGAACATACTGCACATTAATTTTCACAGTAAAGGAGAAGTGAGATAAACCATAACACGTTAGAGGGGCACACTGAGAGCTGTGTTCTTGAAATATGCTGTCAGATCAACATTTTGTGGTGTGATCAAATGTGGAAGGAAAGGAATTGTGAATGTACCATCCAAAAAAAAAAAGGTATATGAATGATGTATAAATGTGCTGCTACAGATTAAATGTACAATCTCCAGAAATTATCTGGATCATATTAGAGTAATAGTACAACAACTGTTTATAGTACAGTACTACATTCTGTGTCTAATAGAAGTGTCGGCCGTGTGTGGTTACGTGTAGTTTAGCTTAATGGGTTTGGATGCTGACATTGCTTATAATATACTGGTCTTGAAAACAATTCCTCTTCCTGGAGTCGACACTTTAAAAAAAAAACAGTACAAGGCATCCAAACATCAGCCTACGCTGAGTCAGCAAATAAAATGAGAAAAAAGGTCTGTAGGTCTCTTCTTCAGGGGATCACAGCTGTCGGTGTAATACTTAACGGCATTATATCAGACTGTTGTTCATCTAGAGCCCATGTGCCACACCTAAATGTAATGGAACACAATTATTGTCATTAAATATACCAGCATACCTGCTACTGTCCATAGTGTTTATGCTGCGTGCTGAATCAATCAATCAGCAGAGATTTTTAAGAAGATGGATTTAAAAAAAAGGAAAACTAACCCTTTACTTTGAAGTCCTTCATAAAAATTAATTATATTCCAAATTTTTAGATATATCCAACAATTATTATCTGAAATTTGTCTGTGTTGTTGACACATTTGTTGTATTAATGAATGCCCAAGCACTGAAAATTCTGTTCAAATGTAGTAATTCATGTAACCACAACAGTTTAAGGGATAATAAATCTTACGTGTTGCCATGTTTTTGTTTTTTTTAAACTCTTACACATACATGTTATTAATTTTATTTCTTTTATTTCCCTCCATTCCACTGTGGGAGGAAGCCGGAGAGAACCCACGCAAACACGGGGAGAAAATGCAAACTCCACACAGAAAGACCCCGGCCTTGCTGTGAGGCAACAGCGCTAACCACCGTGCACCATGCTTATGGGTTTTTTTAAAATTTAATTTAATTATTTATTTATTACTTTTTTTGGTTCATTTTTTATGATTTGGAAATACTTTTATCCAACATTCTTACCATGTGCTTGTAGTTGAAATATGAAGTTTTGACTTAAGGAAACAACTGGGCTTTTGCTGACAGTGCCTGGATGCAGGCTGAGATCAGCACCTGTGTAACACATTTACAGTAACTGTCAGTAACAGCTCTGCTGTCTTTGCTGTTGAAAAGCAGAGCGTTATTTACCAGCACTGAGCGCTCTCTCTCTGTTGGAAATAATTGATAATATAATTACAAAGTCACCTCTGTTGTACCAAATGTCTAAAAGCACAGGTATGCATCTCGGTGATGCTGCAGGAAGCTCCTGCGAATGTTTTCAACCAGGTTTACAGGTTATGTTCAGTGGTTGGTATCATTATCCATTAACAGCCTGGTCTGTGTGCCTCTGGCAGCTCAAATGTGTAAAGTTTATTTTGCAGCCTGAGGTTTTTGATATTGGTGCTGAAAAATCGAATGTTAAGAATGTTTTTCAGTGTTTTTCATAAAGGACTTTCCATAATTGGTGTGAGATTTGTTTGGGAGAACAAAAATGAAGGTAAAAGGGTATGCCGTGTGCCAGAGCTCTGATCTTTATCTACCATGCATTAATCCACCCTTCTTCCACCAAACACACCGGAGAATCACACCGCTGCATCCCTGTAATTATTAGCTCATCTTGAACCTGCCAGTAGTCGGAGCACCCTGTGGCTCCAGCTTCTGCTTTGCTATTCTGCATTACACCATTTGGGTAATTAACGTACTGTTGCTATTTACCTCTGGGCAATAAATTTAAGCAAGACCAAATTGGGGATTCGCATCAAGCCACGTCAGGTTGGAAGAGAAACCTGCAAATAAAACCCTTCTCTGCTATCTGGACCGATGGCCTCGAAAATCCTGTTATTCTGTAGAGGTCATTTGGTGTGGGGTTTTTTTGGTATACCATATTTCCCTGATGTCTGACAGTTGACTTGATTTTAACAACACTGTCAAGACAAAACTTGAAGTTCTTCTTTCTCATGTAACACAAAACAGGAGACTTCAAACAAGTTCTCACTAGTGTCAATACTCTATTGCCCACTCACTCGCCGTGAATTCTTCAGACAATTATTCTCACAGGTGATTGTCTGTAACGGGTAATTTTCTCACTTCAAAGCAAACAGCCATCGCACCGAGAAGTTAGTGAAAAAACAAAAAGATGAAAGATTGTTTTCAAAGTTCTCCTCCACACGTTACACTACATGCTCACACAGCGCTGGACATGTCATACACTGTTCTGCCACAGCAATAAAGCCGCTGACGGTTTGTGATGTTGTGAAGCTTTATTTTTCATTTCATTTCAGACTTCTGCAAGGGAAAAACTGGATCATTTATGTGAATGTTACCACCTAAAAAATTTTTGCAGAGCAAGCAGACTATGGCAACAGCCACCAAACTCCCTGAGCTACAGTCTGATTGAGCATCCACAGGATGGGGCGCACCACAGCACCCAGAGAATCTACTCTGTGGTAAGCAGCGCCACACGCCCTGAAAGGTCATGCAGCAATGGTCAATGAAGTTTTGTTGGCATTGAAAGGGATCTTTGGAAGGCAGATAGTTGTGAAGTTGTGGCTGTCATGTAAATATTTGTTTCCTGGGATTTCCTTGAAAGAGCTGGAGGGACTAGATAAGAACAACTGAGCTTCTTTGCTTAGACTGCTGCCTCTGTGACCTGATTTTGAATAAGCTGTGTCTGATAACTTGGCCTGTCTCTTGTTTTCTACTACATCAAACGCTAATATGTAAATAAATACTTCATGTGTGATTTGGTGGTTTGCCATCTTATCTGAACCCTCCTGGGCTCAAATCCACAATCTGACCAGGTCCTCTCTCAAATCAAATCAAGAATAAAACTAAAATATGCAGAGTCCAGTCCTATTCCTGGTTCACGGCCCGAATAGCCTGGGGGAAGAAGCTCCTCCTCATTCTCCCTGTGTTGGCTTTAAGGGAGCGGAAGCACTTCCCTGACCTCAACAGTGAGAAGAGTCCATCATTGGGGTGGGAGAGGTCTTTCATAATCTTCCTGGTTTTGGTACTGCACCACTTGGTGCACCACTTGTCAGGAAGCTCTGAGCGAATCTTCTGTGGAGTTTGCATGTTCTCCCCATGTCTGCGTGGGTTCTCTCCGGGTGCTCCGGCTTCCTCCCACAGTCCAGAGACATGCAGTTAGTGGGGTTAGGTTAATTGCTGATTCTAAATTGCCCTATAAGTGTCACGGTCCCGCGTCGATTGACCCAGCGTTTTGAGTTTCTTGTAATATTTTGATGTCTTATGGTTTATGTTTAAGTTCATTTAGTTGTCTTGAGCTTATTCTACATGGCCTTGGTTGCCCTGTTGTAGTTCATTATTAGTTATTAGAGTCCCCTTGTGTCTTCGTCCTCTGTGTCCCTCTCGGTATGCGTTGTTTATGCATGTGCTTGTCCTTTTGTTCTCATGTTCCCCTCCTCGTGTTCATTCCCTTTTTATTATGTTCTGAGCTCAGTTAGTGCTGTTTGAGTTCTCTATGTTTCTCCCATGTCTTCCCCACTATGCTGGGTAGTATCATGTCTTCAGTGTGCGAGTGTGGCAAGTCCCCTGTGTTTAAGTCTCCGTAGCTCTGCGTGTTTCCTGTTTTACTTTGACGGGCTTGCGTCCCATGTTTTGTGTGTTCAGTTTTCTTCCTCCTGTCTTGTCACAATGTTAATTCGTCCCAGCTGTGATCCCCGTGTGTTTCCTTTTCCCTCGTCACCCTCGTGTGTATTCATGTGGTCTGCTGTCAGTCATTCCTTGTCCGGTTGTCTGCTACATTCATGCCTTGTTTCAGGATTTTCATGTGTCCATGCCAGGTCTTCATGTTAGGGTTTCTGTTAGATTCAAGTTTTGTTTTTTGTGTGTCTGCACTTGGGTCCTCCTCCTCATTCCACACATTCAGCGGAACTGACTGTGACAGTAGGTGTGAATGTGAGTGTGAATGGTTGTCTGTCTGAGTTAGCCCTGCGACAGCACCCTGCCTCTCGCCCTTACAGCAGCTGAGATTGACCCCTCCATCCCTGAACTGGATAAACAGAAGAAAAGGGATGAATGGAAGGAGTAAATGAAGTAAACATGTAAGCGTTTTTAAAACTGAAGATCAGTGTCGTCTTTTGTTCTACTTTTAATCCTGTGGTTGAGCAGTGATGTTGGTCAAACACAAGGTGACCCCATTGCAGAGTACATTTTATGTTTAAGGGTCTGGGCAGGGGGTATGCACTGTATGTGGAGAGAGTAGGTCAGTACAATCTGCTTTGAATTCCTTTTGGTTTAATTCTGCAGGTTTAGATGAATTTACAGTCTTTATTATCAGTTTTTCTTCTTCCCATTGATACAATAGTGCTAACATTATATCAACATGGTTTCTACTCGGTGTTCCTGGTTTCCTTCTCTTTATTACGCGCTCGACAGACGTACTGCCCTCGCTTTTTGATTGTTCCACCCTTTATTAAATTGGAACTACATATGCAAATAAAAATTTCCCTTTAATTATCTCAAGAAGCACTTAAAGTATGTAGAAGCTCATACTTTTTAATAAGATATCCCCAAGATTACACTAACCACAGACAGGTGAAACAGCACCAAGCGAGCGTCCACATGAAATGACATCACTGAGATCTGGGTGAGAAAAAAGGAGAAGACATCAACTGAATGAGAAATCTAGAGAAAAGTCACTTTGCTAATTAGGAGCTCCCTGAGCACTGGTTTTCTGTCTTAGGATGATGATCTCTGTGAGGTGGAAATGAAATCCCCAGAGAGAGCGGAGCCGTGTCTGGAGACAGCCTGTAAACTGGTGATCGGTGATTCAGAAGTGACGCTTTTTGGCAACTGAATTGGGACCCAGAAAGCGTGCAGAGAAGTGAAAATGTGACAGTTACAGTGGTGTTTAGTAAATGAAGGTTTGCAAGAAAGTAAGGTGAAAAAAACCACAGCTGCAGAAAACGTGCAGTGCATCTGTTTCCACGGCTCTGACCTTTTTCTCTGTGATTTTTTTTTTTCTTTTTCTCTCCTCTACACAATCCTCATGTGGGAGGCTCTCAGAAGCTGTAGGCTGCAAAATTATATGAAAAACATGGTTTCTCGCATCTGCGGCATAGATTCAATGTTTTCATTTGTCATATGTCCTTGCAGGGGAAAAAATAATGAAATTATGCACGTGTACCTGTACAGAATCTGGAGTAAAGTTTTGGTGCTCGCTGTTGCTGTGTGTAGCTAAAGGCAGTGATTTATATACACTGTGTTTTCACTGAAATGAAAAATAAAAATTCACGTCAGATTTTTTTTCTGACTTAATTTAATAATCATTACGCTGCTAGTGGAGACATTTTTTTAATACTTTATAAGCATCAGTCACATAGACCTAGAGACCAGTTGCTAGGGAAGACTGTGTATTCCTCGATGCCAACCACACAGTGAATAAAAATGAGAATTTCATTCATTTAGCAGCTGTTGGAGGTTGTCCACTGGTTTATAGGCCTGTGCGACAGTGAGTTTTACTGTAAGTAAATATTTTCCTCATAGTTTCATAAAATGCTGCGCCACGTTGTGACATCGTATACTAAGAAGATGGCAAAGCAGTCGCAGCACTAACCATTCCTCTACATTAAACAGTTAAATGTCTGCGCCTCTGAAATGACACATATTAGCACTTTCAGAGGTAGTGCAACTGATAATGTTATTATCACTGTATGACTGAGGCCCTCATCGCTATAGTTGCAATATAATAAACAGTAAACAGAAACAATCGTGATCATGTTTTTGGAACATGATCTTTGGTTTGAACTGCTGTTGACTCAACCTCTTGTCTTTCGGTGTCCCCTTGCTTCATCCTGCACTCACTTTATCTTCAAAAAATTTTTATCTCAGCTTTTTCTGTGTCTGTTTGAAACGGCATGGGGTCCATTCACGCCTTTCCATTTGGTCTCTCTGCATCAAAATTGGGCGGCATGTCTTTTGCCATTTATGGATCAAGAACAGGTAAAATGAGCTCTCTGATATGTCTAACCACAGTCATACTGCTAGTGTCACATTACACTGTGTGAATGTCACACAGTGTTGGGAAGCTTACTTTTAAAATGTATTCCACTGCAGATTACAGAATACATGCCCCAAAATGTATTTTGTAATGTATTCCGTTAAGTTACTCAATTTGAGTAACGTATTCTGAATACTTGATTACTTAAATATTATCATGCTTTTTACAGCTAAATGAATGTACTATTGCTGTGTGATTTATTACTATTACTGAAGGCTACTCGCCACCGAGCTAACACTGTTAGCTGGTGTTAGCTGAGGTTAGTTAATAGAATGCTTTCAGAACTGCACACGATTATTTGCAGCTAGCAGACTGTTAATGCTATCCATCAAGTCTAACGGTCTGCTCAGCTAACGCCAGCCTAACATATGAAACGGGAAAAGACCGCCATGTAATCCATTTATTTCAACAAAGTAACTGTATTCCAATTACCACCTATTTAAACGGTAACTGTAACAAAATATAGTTACTCATATTATGTATTTTAAATATTTTAAATGCGTAACGCCGGTACATGTATTCTGTTGCTAACCAACACTGGTGTCAGATAACACTAATAAAGTTAACTGCAGTGCATTAAGGTAAGATTGTAATATTACAGAACAAAAAGTTCAAGGCTGTGGCTGGCTCATGAACTCAGCTGCTCACCATCCCACATGCGCTTCATCTGTCAGTGGCACAGTCGTGTACGATGCCCTCGATATGCTACACTACAGGGATAAACTTTATTCAACTGTATGAAGGATTTACAGAGCATAGTTTGCATGTAAAGAGTGAGTGTACAGTGGATTTGGCAGGATTCAGACTTTATGATAGATTAAATTATGTTCTGTGTATTTCATATTTCTTGTTCTTTAATATTAAAAAGACCTCGAATAAGAATACTCAACAGTTAGGGTTTGGTGCCACATTATTGTCAGTGCTTCCTTCATTTCCCTCACACACAAATAGTACCGTATAATGAAAACTATTATTAGGTTAAAAAAAACAAAAACTATGGAGTGGTCTGGATGTTGTATCTGTAATCAGATTTTGGTTTTGGTTTTGGATGATAGGAAATGGCTGTTAACTTTGCAGCTGTATAGGTAATAAGGATTAGAAATCTAATGAAAATGATTTGATTAGACCCTGTAACATTGGTGTGGAGAGTTTAGGGGTCACTATAAGTGTCCAACACCTGTGTTCTTGCATTGTGGAAATTTTTTATGCACAAATTAAAGTCCTCTCTGTACCAGTTTATACTGGAAATGACTTTATTTATGCACTTATGTGTGACAGTTCAGTATTATGTTGTGTGGACATTATGTTAAATAAAATATGTATCCTCCATCCGTCCTGCCTGCTTGAGCAGAGCATCGGAGAGGGGGAGGTGACAGCGTACAGCCCATCACAACACAACTGTGTTTGTGTGTATGTGTCCATTTATATTACAAATTCCTGTCTATATTTTGGGAGTAACAGCAAACTGAAGAAAAAAGATCCACCCAATCGGAAGCAACATTATAGCATTTTGTTTTGTTTTTTCAACTAAATTTTGCTGGCTGTATCCCCCTGTGAATAAAACGTTCTGTCATCTGGCTCAGTCTGCTATTCAGAGCCTTACTAAAAGGCAAAAAACAATGACTGTGGTTTAAAGTGGAAGCATTGTGATTAATTAGACAAACTAGCACCAACTAATGATGGTGCTAGAGAAAATGACGCAGTTGTCAAAGTCAGTAGGTTGGTCGTAACAAAACTGCGCCACAAACACGGACAGCAGAAGATTGGTAGAGTGAAATGTTGACAGCCTGTTTCTCGTCCTCTGTCAGGTGCCCCACTGAATCAGTCAATCAACAGAACAGTCAGGCAGAGCTTGTTATCTTTGCTCTATTAGGCCGATTCACAACACGCTCTGTTGCGGCTCGTTTTCAGTGACGTCGCGAGATGAGATGTGACAGAACATCTTGTCACATTTCGCTCTGTCACCTGAAAATAAAGTGAATTAGGTGAGTTTTTCAGGTCATACCATATATGATTAATTTGCTGACTGATGGCTTTGCATTGTGGTGAATGTCTGAAAAATACATTTAACCCTATATGAAATAGTGTAATTGACCCATAAGACCGCAGACTTGGGAGAGTCAGTTTTGAAACTTTAACAGAAACATTCCTCTATGTGTAAAGGGACGATGACACCTGTGTCACCGTGGGTTCTTATGGGTTAATACTGGTTTGGGCTCAACATCAAACCTGTTCACAATAGAACAGAATAAACAGAAGAATAAAATCAAAGATTCAGCAGCTCTGAGTCCTGTCGCTCTTAAATCTATTGTCACCTGTTTAGCAGGAGTGGGGCGGGTGGAGGTTTGCCCGGCGCCACAGCGGTCATGTCAGTGGGAGGATCCGGGGGTTCTCTGTGAGTTTCACATTCCCGTGGCAGCGTGCTCGGTGCTTGCTCAGATTTGAAGTTTAATTTTTTGCTGTAAAAAGAAGTTTTCTTCCCACGCAGAGTGTTTCTGTCACTTTTTACAGAATCAAACTCAAAGTAATGTGAGTACTTCCAAGCTTTAAACACTGCATGGTCGTACTCT